>JAVJIF010003529.1:0-180000 GCA_038442645.1 Agave tequilana
TTAATGGTTTTGGTAACTATCTCTAACCCCATTTAGTGTACATGCTTTCATTGATTATTTTTAGCATATTTTAGTTTTCATGATTATTATATTAAATGCCATGCTTATTAGACTAGTGATATGCATATGTAGTCTTTGAGATACACCCATGTTTATATGGATTGATACTTTTGTATTCTCAATATTGTTTAACTACTATAAATATGCTAGTTCTAAGACATGTGCATTTAAATAATGATCATATTGGATTTTATTTATGATTTTGCACTTCATGGTTTTGATTACATGTTTAGATGTAGGTTTCATTAAAACTTGTGTATATACATGTAAACTAATGAGCCACATTTGATTATTATGTGTTTGTACTATATTACTCATTTGTACTCATTAGATGTACTTGTATAGCTTAGTTTGATAATTCGTGCATTTTGACTTGTATTCTCTATTCTATACATGTTTTCATGATAATGTGTTTTAGCTTTATGTATATGTTAATTTTGTTTAAAACTTTAGATATACATGTATACCCTTGAATCACTTGCTTTTCATGTAAATTATATTATGGACTCATTTGTGTTTGGGATATGTATGTATACTTTTAGTTTTAACTAAACATACATATACTTTGAAGTATATTTAGTTTTGATGATTTTCATGTTTTTGATAAGAAATTTCATATGAGCTTTATTGCCTATTTTCATGATTATACTTTTCACATAATTCTTTTACACTCATATTACCTAATGTTTTCATATGACTTTATTTTCATGAGTCTTATATGTGCTTTATGGACTTTGAGTGTCAATTGTTGAGTGATTTTCATATTTTCATGGATATATTCTTATTTTATTCCTTACTTGAAGAACTTCGTACTAGTTTTCAAGATTATCATAAAATTAGTTGCGTATTTCTTCATTTTGGAGAGTTTTTTTAATTATGTTAAAATTATTTTCAAATTCACATTTTTGAAAAACCCTTCTTCAAAGGGCGGCTGGATGGGCGACCATGCCTCGTATGCTCAAATTGAAAATCAATTTAAACATGTGTATGAATAGGGAAGTAGTATGAGTTATACACTTGATCCTTATTATATTTTCAATTGGTATCACAATTGATATTTTTTTGTATACTCATATTTGTGTTTTCTATATATGTATGCTTCAAAATTCAAATAGTATTAGTTTCAATTGGTATTTACATTTTCATACATATATATATGATTTGATTGTGCTTACAATATCTTTACATCTTAAAGCACAAATTATGTTTATGCTAAGTTTGATTTGCTCCTTAATGTCAATTATTTTTCAATTGGTATCTTATACAAGCTTATGCATCGTTTTTATTGGTATTTCATTAAGGGAAAGGAAAACTCTTATTTTATCTTTCAATCGGTTTTATTTTCAATTGGCATTTTACTCCCACTCTTTATGATAAATTTTTGGGTAAACACTAAAATCAATAATTTTAATTGGTATCAATAATCTTAAGTGACTAAATTGGTATATGCTAAAATTTTCAATATTGGTATCAATAATCTTAATTGGTATTACTTTCAATTTGGTATCTATTGCAAAATGATTTGTATTTTCAAAAATTTGGTTTGTATTTTCAATTAGTTTTTACTTTCAATTGGTATCAAAATTTATAATATATATTTCAATTGATATTAAAAACGTACAATGTATAATTTTCTATTGGTATCAAAAATTTACAAGATATTTTCAATTGGTATCTTTTGGTATATTAAAATTTTGTTTATTTTCAATTTGTAGCATAACTTAGTATCATAATCTTTCGATTATCCTAAATTGGTATATTTTTCAATTGGTGTCATAATGTTTTGATATGTACTACTTATATGCAAGGGAAGCTTAACATCTTCTCTATATATAGATTCATATTGAGTGTATCTTATATTGAGGAGCTTGACCTCTCCTCTCTATGTCTTACACGTGTGTAGAGGGAGCTTCACATTTTCTTTTATACATTGTATATTATGCTTTATGTGGTTAGTGTCTAGTCATCTCTTTTCATGTAATGCATGTATGCAAGGGGAGTTAACTTTACGTCTCTCCTCTTCATGAATGTATATTGCATATATATCTTTATTGTTTGAATTGTTTTCGCCCCTTTGTTGATGAATTGACAAAAAGGGGGAAAAAGATTTTGAGAGTTTATATATGCATGTTTATTTTCTTGTTCAATGCATATATGTTTTGTTTATGCAAAAAAAGGGAGAAATATTTATGCAAAAAAAAGGGAGAAGTATTTTGGAGAGTTTATTTATGTTTATCTCCTCATTTATGCATATATGTGTTGTTTGGTTTATGCATTCATTGAATATCTTTATTGTTTTTTGCTATGCATGAGTTAAGGGGGAGCTTCAATGAAGCTTAACTTTAATCCATGCATATATAACTTCATGAGTTTTGTCATCATCAAAAAGGGGAAGATTATTAGCCTAAAGGCCTATCACTCTAGTTTTGATGATGATTAACTCATGTAGTTATAATTTACTAATAATCTTGTGTATAAATAGTTTCAGTGATTGACCAAGATATTAGTAGGTGTTTAGCTTCAACAAAGGACTTTTGAAGCTTTCACATGTAGATTCAAGAGCTCGCACGTCAAGATCGCATCTAGCACTCGGTTGAAGTCAAGCTCGTTGGATCGTGTTTAGATCTAGTCGACTTGGAGAAAAAGTTCTACAAGAAGACCTCCATTGTTTAGTTTAGATTGTTTAGATCTTGTGTAAAGGTAGATAGTATTGATATGCTCAAGTTCACACACACACACACACACTCTCACAAAAGTTTAAAGTTTATTGGTTTTGGTTTTCAGTTTAATTGGTTTTGGATTTCATATCAAAAACATAGATATATATATATATATATATCTTATATGTATATTGGATTCTATCCATATACAATATGCTTCAGATTTGTTTCAATATCTTGTTTTCGTATCCATATGAGCTTTGGAGAAAACGGTTTTCCATTTCAAAGTTTGGTTTTTGAAAAATATGGTATTTGTTTAAAGACCAAATTTTAATATCACAAAAATGGTTCAAACAGTTTGCACTGTGTGTTGAATTTTTGTCACATATATTTTTTATTTCAAAGATCTTATAAGAACTTTTATGTGATTTTATGGGATTTTATAGAAGTTAAAAAGACAAGTTTTTAATCCCTAAAACTTCAGCCAGACCACTCTGGCGGTCGACCGGACCAGTGGTTGGTCGACCGGATCGGTCGACCGATGTGCACGAGAATGTGCACATGGCCAGCCATGAAGGCCGGTTGACCGCGCGGTCGACCGACTGAAAGCACCCCACTCTCAGTTGCTGGCCGGTTGACGGGCGATCGACCGATGGCTTTGGCCGGTCGACCGGGCGGTCGACCGGAGGCACAACGGTCATAAATATGACCGTTGCACTGCTCGACCGGGCGGTCGACCGGAAGGTCATTTCTGACCTTTCCAGACTGCCAACGGGCAGATTTTTAAGAGGCTATATATATGCCTTCTCTTGAGCTGATTTCACTAAGATTTTTGAAGAGAAAATTTCTTATCTTTCAAGTATTTTTAGCAAGAGTTTAAAAGAGTTTTTGTGGTTAAAGATCTATCTTTTATTTGTTTTCAAGGGTTGGAATTTTTCAAAGAAAAGAAAGTCTTTTAGGAATTGGTTTTGATCTTGATTTCAATACTATTTAGAGATTTTCCCAATTGTTTTTCTTTGTTCCAAACACCTTGTTTTTCTCACACTTGAGCTATCATCACTATCCTATCTATATGATCTTGTTTTGTAAGAAATTTGGTTTGTGGTTTGTTGAAACCACCAAGTGTTGTAATCCTCCTTATTTTGTGTTATTCCCCTTTCTATAGAGGTGATTGTGGAGGAGTTTGGATTTGTTGGTATCCCTCTTGTGCAGAGGTGATTGAGACTGTGATTTGGGTTTGTGGTTAGCCCTCTTGTGTGGAGGTGATTATGGTGTAGTTTTGGCTTAGTGCCTTATCCCTCTTATGTGAGGTGATTGTTGTTTGGCTTAGTGCCTTATCCCTCTTGTGTGAGGTGATTGTTGTAGTGCCTAGCCTCTTGTGTAGAGGTTGTTTTGTTGGAGAGAGGAGTTGTATACTCCTAATTTGTATTTGCCCAATCCTCGGTGGAGGTTCTTGTGTGGGAGGTCCTGTATGGATATATCGTGAAAATCCTTCTGTGTGAAGGCGGGGACGTATATCAATGGCTGAAACCTTGAAACATAGCTCAGTATTTGTGGTTGATCCACTATCTCTAAATTCTCTCTCTTTTATCTTGCATTGCTTTATATTGTTCATATCATACATGCTAGATATTGTTTGTGTGTGCCCAAACTAGTGTTAAACTAAGAGAGTTTCATATAGCACCTCAACTCTTATTTCGAGGAATTTAGAGGAGTTAGTCTAGAGCCCCTCACCGGGAATTCGACTACACTCTTTGGTTACACTTAGTGTGTTATAATTAGTTTTTAATTCTACATCATTTGTCATTAGATTAGCCATACACCTATTCACCACCCCTCTAGGTGTATTTTCAACACGGCCTTCAGGTTTGCGAAAGGACGCGGACTTCAGGATGCAACTCTGAATTGTTGTGGAATGTGGTTCTGGCTCGTTTAGGAGACGCAGCTCTGGATCATTAAGAGGACGCGACTCTGGATCATTAAGGAGTTGCGGTTGTGGCTTACAAAGGAACGCGACCTTCAAGTCTTGTGAAAGGTCGTGGGCTTATAGACGTGGCCTTTGAGTCTGTGCAAGAACACGGACTTCAGGACGTAGCCTTCAAGTCTTGTGAAAGGTCGCTGGCTTATGGACATGACCTTTGAGTCTGTGCTATAACGCGGACTTCAGGACGCGGTCTTGTGAATGGACACGAACTTCAGGACGCAGCCTAAGAAGCGTCACATGCAATCCGTCTTAAGGATCTTGTTAGATCTTTAATGCGAAGTCGGCGTCGACGGTTCGGGACTTGTGTCGTGGGTGTTTCTTGGAGTGATAATCCACGTGTCACCTCCGCATTGGATTTGATGTCCGTGCAGGCATTAAGGCTGATGGCTTTGATTTTTATGCCATTAATTATAAGCCTTATGGCTTGCCTATAAATAGGCCTCAGCCTCTTTACAGTCCTTTATCTAGACTGTTTTCCTTTGCGAGCATGCGCTCTGAAGGACTTCATCTTGATTATCTATCTTCCCTTCAAGGGCATGTATTCTGATGAACAATAAGAACTTAAAGCTTCTATGCTTTCCTTCAATTTTCTTCGAAGATTATCACTGTCAAGTGATTTCAAAGACCAAAAAGTATTGCTTTAAGAGTTTCTACGGTTATGCATTGATAAACAAGGTCCAATTTCTAAACCATACTTTGACAAATGAAGACCAACTTCTAGAGAATTCTTCCTCGGGTAAGAATTGCCTGTTGCCCTGAAATACTCAGTCTCTCTGAAGTTCTGTCTTTCCCGTCCATTGAAGAGATTCTATTTCTTGATTTTCTCTTGAAATCTAATTGATGTGTCTTAGTTCTGTTGACGTGCCTTTCAGATTTCTTGATGAAACGCGAGTTTATTAACTTCAAACTCTAAGTCTCAGGTTCTTCAGACGCGAATGTGTTAAACTCTATGTTTGGATCTTGAAACGCGAGTTTTGTGTATGAAGCTCACATTTGGGGTTCTTGACTTAGAGATTTCTAAGTCTGCTCTTTTGAGACCTCTGGACGCGGGTGTGGCAACCCCTGCGTCTCAGACGCGAGTGTGGCAAACTCTGCATCTTAAAGTTACCTCGGGCAATTTTTTTTAGGACCCGCACCTGCGTTCTTGACTTATGCCTCGCGTCTCACATCTCGGATGTAAGTCTTGAAACCAGACTGTGTTTGGATCCATGTTCCTACATCGGTTAACTCCGCGTGTGGAGTTCATGACTTCAGTCTTGTGTTTGCACCTCAGATTTTCTGTTCCTGTCTTTGCAGAATTTTAACCTTTGGGTTTCTGTTCCTTGCAGGTTCTGGCAGCCTCAGTCAGTCTGCTGCGTTTTTGCTGGGCTCATGGGAGAATATTTCGACCAGTCAGCTTGTTTAATTGGCGAGCACTCAGAAAGTTAGAGCTACTGTCCGCGAGCGTGCTTGGTTCATGGGAGAATATTTGGACCGGCCCGCTTGTTTGATTGGTGAGCATTCAGGAAATCAGAGCTCTTGTCCATGGGCGAGGAGGATCCGCGCGGTTGCTGGTATCTATCAAGGCCTTATTGGATATGACACACCAGTAATGCCCCGGGTTCTTCATGGTCACAGTGGGTATGGCTCCTTTGAAGGCCGTAGAAAAGAGGACATCACTAGTAAGGTCTTGGATTCACCCTTCACCAATCTTACTCAAAGAAGTAACGGCAACGAAAAACCCATGCTCGTTGGATGCCTTTCTGGTGATGGAGATGCTCATTAAGCAAAGGATTACGGCCTTGTGAAGACCTTCGCACCAGTTGGTTAGGTGAAATCAGAATGCTCCCCTGCATTTCGACCTCAAGAAATACCATTGTTCTCAAGAAGAGAGGAAGTTGATCCGCCGTTCCCAATCACAGTCAAGAGGACGAGCTTCGTGCATCTTCAAGATTTGGAGGAGTGAGTGCAAACTTTCGCTGAGCAAGAGGGACTTCCTTGTACTCCTTTGCTGTAACACTCAATCTTATTGTATAAAAGAGTGTTTCGTACTTTCATATTTTTGAATATCAATAAAAGTGACACTTTTTCTGTCTTCTTACAAATCTTGACTTACTTTTTGTATTGAAAATCAGACAAATAGAAGTAGTAACTCTTGATTTGCTAGAAGTGTGATATTTAACTTAGCAAGTCAAAGTTGGGAAAAAATTCCATTTCAGGAATTTAAGATTACTGTCAGAGGTGTGATATTAACTTAACGGGGGTGGAATAGCTTCTGTTGACTTGCTAATCCACAGATGAGAATGATAAGTGAAGTTTTCACCCCCACAGAGGATTATAGCTGAGTATTCATCAGAGGTTTAGTATTAACGTAATTAGGCCTCGACTGGGGGTTTGATGGAAACACTGTTAAAGGTATAATATTAACCTAACAGTGTTTTTAAGTGGACCTGCTATTCTGTTGACGAGAATAACAAGTGAGACTAGACCGTTGGGGATCTAGGAGAATTTTTACCGTTAGATGTGTGATATTAACTTCATGGGTTGAATTAAATCTTATCAGAGATATGAGATTAACTTGACAAGGATGCGAGCTAGAGGTCTGATGTTAACTTAGCTCTGTAAGAATTTCAATGTCATTTGGAAAGACTGAAAATACCACTGTCATAGGTGTAGTGTTAAACTTGACAGTGGAGGTAATGCTAGATGTGTAATTTTGAACTTGCCATTAGTCATCTCGACTTCGATAGGGAAGTTCGAGGAAAGTCATTATCATTGGTGTATTGTTGAACTTAACAATGAACTGGATGCTAGAGGTGTCATGCTAAACTTAGCATTGCTCATCTTAGCTTCGATATGGAAGCCTGAGGAAAAGTCATTATCATGGGTGTATTGTTGAACTTAACGATGAACTGGATGCTAGAGGTGTAATATTAAACTTAGTATCGCTCATCTCAGCATCGATATGGAAGCCTGAGGAAAAGTGACAGTCAGAGGTTTAATATTGACTTGGCAGTAACTTATCACTGTTAGAGGTGTGGTGTTAAACTTAATAGTAATTTGTTAGATATGTAATGTTAACACAACAGTAGTTGATTTGTGATATGAGCAATTTTGAGGACTTGTGACTCTATGCAATCGAGAGACAAGTTCGTACTCATTGGGGAGTATTGAAACTTTCTATTATTAGAGGTGTGATATTAAACTTAACAATGATTGAGTTTGTGAACCTACCACTCTATGGGAGAGAATTGATAGGGGACTTTAGTGGAAAATAAAATGAATTGTTAGAGGTTTGATGGAAACACAGTTAAAGGTATAATATTAACCTAACAGTGCTTTTAAGTGGACCTGCTATTCTGTTGACGAGAATAACAAGTGAGACTAGATCCGTTGGGGATCTAGGAGAAATTTTTACCGTTAAAGGTGTGATATTAACTTAACGGGTCGGATTAAATCTTGTTAGAGGTGTGAGATTAACTTGATAAGGATGCGAGCTAGAGGTGTGATGTTAACTTAGCTCTGCAAGAATTTCAGTTTCGTTTGGAAAGACTGAAAATACCACTGTCATAGGTGTAGTGTTAAACTTGACAGTGGAGGTAATGCTAGAGGTGTAATTTTGAACTTGGTATTAGTCATCTCAACTTCGATAGGGAAGTTCGAGGGAAAGTCATTGTCATAGGTGTATTGTTGAACTTAACAATGAACTGGATTCTAGAGGTATGCTGTTAAACTTAACATTGCTCATCTCAGCTTCGATATGGAAGCCTAAGGAAAAGTCATTATTATAGGTGTATCGTTGAACTTAACAATGAACTGGATGCTAGAGGTGTGATGTTAACTTAGCATCGCTCATCTCAGCTTATGAAAGCTTGAGGAAAAGTCATTGACATAGGTGTATTGTTGAACTTAAAATGAACTGGATGCTAGAGGTGTGGTGTTAACTTAGCATCGCTTATCTCAGCTTCGATATGAAAGCCTGAGAAAAAGTGACTGTTAGAGGTTTAATATTAAACTTGGCAGCAACTTAATCACTGTTAGAGGTGTAATGTTAAACTTAACAGTAATTTGTCAGAGGTGTAGTCTTAACATGACAAGAATTGGTTTGTAGAAGCAATTTTGAGGACTTGTCATTCTATTGTGAGAATTGACAAGTGAAGTTTGGAATGTCAGAGGTGTACTATTAATTTGACAAGAAAGTTTGCGCTATGAGTAATTTTGAGGACTTGTCATTCTATTGGTGAGAATTGACAAGTGGAGTTTGGAAGTCAGAGGTGTAGTGTTAACTTGACAAGTTTGAAGACTTGTGACTTTATGTAAGGGAGCAACAAGTGAAAATTTGTACTCACTAGAAGTATTAAAACTTTTCACTATTAGAAGTGTAGTGTTAAACTTAATAATGATTGAGTTTATAGACCTACCACTCTATGGGAGAGAATTGGTAGGGGACTTTAGTGAAAAATAAAATGAATTGTTAGAGGTGTGAGTTAACATGACAATCATTGATTTTCTAGGGACATGAGAGATTTTAAATAAGTTTCGTTGCCAGAGGTTTAATATTAACTTGACTGAATCTGCTGGGTATTGGGGAAATCTGGCTTGTCGGAGATTTGTTGTTAACGTGACAAGTCCCATCTTATTTCGTTGGAGAAATGAACTCAGGTATTTTTGTCCCTATCAATCTATGGATGAGAATTGGTAGGAGATTTTAGAAGAATGGACGAGACCAAGTCCCTTAGGATTTTTAGCAAACCCTCAGCTATCAACGGTTAGTTTTTCTTTACCAACTATCGTTTGAGTTGGCCACCCATGATATTCCCCTCAGCATGATGAGCTATCGAGAACTTTGTTGAATTTAAAAGCCAACATTTTCCTCTATCCTTAGCCGTCAGAGGCGTAGGGTGTCCATAGGTACACTAAAGAAGACTAACGAGGCTAAAACCGAAGTCTTGCACTTTGTATCTTCTTCAATGTTTACATCATGCATTATGATGTAACCAGCGCTCGATCGGCTCGACACTGATCGACTGTGATGTGATCTAGTGGAGGAAGAAAGAAGTTCTTCTTTGGCGCTTTTTCAAACATCTTGGATCTGGAGTTGTGATCAGAGGTGTAGTATTAACCTGATCAAGAGAATAATGCTATCAAGGATAGTATTTCTTCAAGAATTTGCCATTGATTGGCATCATGAGCGTATTGCCATTTGGGGTTATAAGGCGGTATGCTCCATTTGAGTAGACTGACTCCACTACAAATGTTCCTTCCCATTTGGGCTAGAACTTCCCTTGGTCATATGCGTCATGACCATAGGTCTTCTGACGGCTAGGACAAGGTCACCTTTTTGAAAGTCTGCTCCTTGACTTTCTTGTTGAAGGCTTTGGTAATTTGAGTTTGATAGAGTTCGATTTGCTATTGAGCTTGTAGGTATTTATCATCCAAAGCCTCCAGCTCTTGGAGTCGCAGTCGATGCTTCTCCTCATTTGTCATCTCTGCTATCAGGATGATGCATGGAGATGGGATCTAGATTTCTAGTGGGAGTACAACTTCACACCTATAAACCAAAGAGAACAGTGTAGCTTTCGTCGGGGTTCGAACCATCGTGCGATAAGCCCATATGCATTCACCTAATTTGTTGTCTCAGTCACGTTGGTTTTTCGAGACGAATTTCTTGAGAAGATTTCTAATAGTCTTGTTGAAAGCTTCTGCAAGGCCGTTAGCGGCTAAATAATATGCCGTTAAAGACACGCTCTGGATTCTGAACTTATTACAGAACCTCTGAAAGGCTTGGCTGATGAACTGGGTCCGTTATCATGGGCAATTCGTTGTGGCACGCCAAAGCGATAAATGACGTGATGTTTAACAAATTTGATCACGTCAGATGTCTTTACCTCCTCAGGGAAGCTTCGGCTCATTTAGAGAAGTAATCGGTTATGGCTAGGATGAACCGATGTCCTTTGGATGATGGTGCGCTGATAGGGTCAACCGCGTCCATTCCCACATTTCAAATGGTCAGGTAGAAGTTGTAGAGTAAAGATGTCCTGGTGCTTGATGGATAAAGTCACCATGGACCTGACAGGCGTGACATTGTTTAGCGTGAGTGATGGCATTAGGGATCATCTTTAGCCAATAATACCCCAGTCTTCGGAGTCGATTCCCAAACTTCGGATCAGGCAAATGAGCTCCACACAGCCGTCATGCGCTTCTTTGAGTACTTCTTGTGCCTCATTCTGTGACAGATAGAAGAGGATCCGATCATGCGACCGGCGGTACAGTGTCTGGGTGATCGCATTATAGTAGAATTTAGGAGCTTTCCTTCTAATGGCAGCTGTCTCTTTGGGGTCATCAGGATAGATGTCGTACAATACATAGTCAATGTAGGGAATCGCTAATCCCAGAGTTTTGGACCTGTTGAAGTCTCTAGGGCTTCTTTGACTTGACGGTCTCCTGTCGCTTTTGGTGGTCTTCAAAAGTGAATCTTGGGCAATACAGGTCATGGCTGTAGACGAGCATTTTCTCTACTACTCCGGCTGGAAGAGCCAATGAAGCAGCGAGAGACGCCAGTGCATCTGTGTGTGCTTTTGCTAGCGAAGTACATGGTCGATATAAAAGTTTTCTGAATCTCTCGGCCATGTAGATAGTTACGTTGTAATAGGGTACTAAATCTTCATGTCTGACTTTATACTCCCCGCGAACTTGGTTAACGATGAGCTTAGAGTCACCGTATGCTTCAAGATTTTTAACACCAATCTTATTGATGATTTGCATTCTGATTAAGAGAGCATTGTATTCCGCTACATTATTAGAACATGGCTCGGTCAATGAGAATGCACCAGGGATTACGTAGTTCTGTGGGAAGACAAGTACTACCCCACTCCTACTACGATATTTTCTCGTGGGCCGTTCTCGACGCGCTGTCAAAGAAAAGTTTTCAGACTTGTTCTTCAAAAGATGCCTGAGTCAAGCAAACTTCAGCCACCTCATCTGGGAGATCTTTATACAGTTTGGCCGGCCTTGGGTCTGGATGCTCAGCCAGAAAATCTGCCACTGCTTGTCCCTTCACAGTCTTTTATGGCATGAATCTCACCTCCAATTTGGGAAAGCAAGATGGCCCATTTTGCCAATCAACTATTTAGTGATGATGGTTTTGTCATAAGCAGTATTAAAGGATTGACTTTTGATATGACATGTATAGTAGTTGACCCACCAAGTAGCGTCGCATTTTTTGTACAGCGAACACCAACGCCAGACATTCCTTTTCAATCGGGTTGTACCGATGTTCAGCTCCGATTATAGTTCAACTCAAATAGTAGATTGCCTGCTCGTATCCCTGATTATTATAATGGGCTGGCAAACCCCCTAAGGAATGAATTATCGCTCGAACATATATCAGAAAAGGTTTTCCTAACACTGGAGTTGCAAGGACAGGTGGTTACATGAGGTACCGCTTAATTTCCTCGAACGCTCGTTGGCAAGCATCATCCCAAATGAATGAGACACCCTTGTTCGTTAATTTGATGAAGGGTTGGCATCTTCTTGAGAGATTTGAGATAAACTTTCGGATGTACGCTACTTGCCCTTGCAATCTTTTAAGTTCTCTGAGATTCCTTGGAGGTTGCATCTCCTGGACAGCGCGGACTTTCTCTGGATCGAGGTGGATTCCTTTGGATGTCACAATATATCCTAAGAATTTACACTGGTTACGCCCAGGAAGGACTTAGTGGGCTTCATCTTAGCTGATGCGCCCACATGATATCGAATACCATCTTTAGATCTGTATATGATCGCCTTTGGCACGACTTTTTATTGCAATGTCGTTGACATAACATTCCACTGTTTTGCGTATGTGCTCGTGAAAAATTGCATTCATAGCTCTCTAGTATGTTGCCCCTGCGTTCTTTAATCTAAAGGGCATGACAGTATAGCAATACACCCCCAATGGCATCCTGAAAGACGTATGCTTTTCATTCATCAGGGTACATCTTGATTTGATTGTATCCTGAGAACCCATCCATGAAGGACATCTGTTCAAAATCACACATGTTGTCGATCATGACATCTGTGATTGGAAGGGGGAATTCGTCTTTAGGACAGGCATCATTTAGATCGCAAAAATCAATACAAACCCAGATCTTCCCATTTTTTTAAGTAACGGGGACGATATTGGTTACCTAATCAGGGTGTTGTTCTCCCTGATGAAACCGGAGTCTATTAGCTTTTTGACCTCTGACTGGATTGCTTCCATTATGTCCGGACGGAACTGTCGCTGTTGTTGTTTGACTGATTTCGCATCCAGATTGATGTTGAGGCGATGCATAGCCACCTAAGGGTCAAGCCATGCATATCCTCGTAATTCCAAGTGAAAACATGCATATACTCTCGCACGATAGATACTAGATCTTCTTTCTCAGACGATGATAAGCTTTCGCTTATAAAGATGGGCTTAGGATTAGCCTCATCTCCCTGATTGATCTAGGTGACCTTATCATCTGTAGGTGGTTCACGTTGTTCGAAGCGAATATCTCAGAGAGTGTTTAGGTGTTTGATCCAAGGATCTGTATCCAACTGGATTATTCTTCATCTCCTCTTTCAGGCGGCTTTTTAAAACCATATTTACTTAAAGTTCTCTGAAGATGTTGCCAACACTGACATCTGACTCCCACGATGACGTACCTGACGAGCGATAGTGATATAATGACCCTTCAGACTCAGAGGCCGACGAGATTAGGGTTGACATATAGCCCAACCCCTTGCAAATTTAATGATAATAATCAGGGGTCTTCCCTTTTGGAATGAAGGATCGAAGCAGTGTTCTCCTTCCTTTGCCAAAGTTCAAACCAGGACCATTTGCTAAATCATACCCCATGTTCTCTATCATTCTGAGTACATTTGGCTCATAATGGGCGAATTGAGGGGATTCATTGTCGCTTTCTGAGTCTTCGCGAGGCATTAATTCGGACTGATTCTTCTGAAAAGAATTAGTTTTTGGCCTTTGCACCTTGCTGGGACCATAAATAATGATTCTTGTGCATCACTGACGCCTTGATATGCCTGAGGGATGACCTCACCAGTACTTGCAATGATGTCAGAGCACCTATTGCCGACCAGGGGTCATCATCTACATCAGTACTAGTGTTAGGCAGCACTGAATCAGAAGCAAACATAGAAAAGTAAGCCAAATTCAACTCTTCATTAATATACCACCCGCCTACATCATCGGCGGTGTTATTAACATGAGCTTATTAATGCTCGTTATAAGTGAAATTTAATCCCCAGGCACTCTTCTTCCACTTCTGGTTCAGTGTCAGCTTCATTACCAAAGTCTAGTTTCTCTGGCTGTGGATTCTCGTTCGTCTCCAGAGAATCCTGATATAGGAGAGGGTCTGTGAAATAGTTCTCTACCCCCTTAAATAGATGAGTTTCGGCAATCAACGTCAGACTTTCTCACCTCCGTCAATATACTTCATGACTTGATGGAGAGTGGAGGGGACGATGGAGTTACGATGAATCCACAATCGTCCCAGCAGCAAATTATAAGAAGTGTCGGAGTCAATCACGTAGCATGTTACTTTAGATCTTAGATCCCCATCTGACATTTGAGTTTGATCTTCCCTATTGGGCACGTACCATTGGCGTTGAAAACCATAGATGGTAGTTTGGGTGGCGCTCAATCGGTGGGTGGGGATCCCTAAGTGCTGCATGACCCGGCGAGGCATAATGCTCAATGCGGACCCTGGATCTACCTGATGGAAGCTCACTTCAGACGATCTGGTATACCCTGTGAAGTATAGGTGTGCTTATCATGTTTTCCTTTGACCTGCATGTCATCTGGCATGAAGGTAAAGTATGGGGCATTTTGAGAGGCGTGGAGACACTCTTCCCTATTTCCTCCTGTGGCTCAGTCGAGATCTGGGTCACGAAGACCTCAGCGTCATCTAGAGCTTCTCTCAGGGCTTCTCTTTGTTTGGTGAGAGAAAAATTCGCGTAAAATTTCCTTGAATCAATTGAAAAATTACAATAGACTTATACTCTCGATTACAAGGGGGGAAGATATTGAGTCTTGAATCCTCCTCTTTGTTTAATACTGGGTTCTTCAGGTGGCGGTGGAAAGTGAGTCTTATTTTTCGTTAACCTGGTGAACATCAGGAACTTTTGGGGATCTTCTCTTCGGTTGGCGGACGGAGCAACATAGCTCTGTCGACCAGAAATCTCAAAGAGATTATAGGCAAAAATTAACTTGTACGCAGCAAGTTACTTGAAGAGTTGAACTCTCTTTCCTTCTCTGTGGAAGCTCTTAAGTCAAGTTCTTCTCCCCAAATTCTCTGATCTAATTGACCGACCCTATCTCCATAGCAACGGGGCTATTTATAAAGGTTTCAGGGGCGAACGTGCCCCCTAAAAACGCTCCATAATGGGGGTTAACTTCCCCGTTATGTGGGCAGTGATTGACCCCATAACAAGGGCAGTTATAACTGAGATGCGGGTTTCGACCCTCGCGCCTTGGTGCCGCAGTGCTGCTGAGACGCGAGTTTCGACCCTCGTGTCTTGGTGCTGCAGTGCTGCTGAGACGCGGGTTTCGGCCCTCGCGCTTTGATACTGCAGTGCTGTTGAGACACAGGTTTCGACCCTCGCGCCTTGGTGCTGCAGTGCTGCTGAGACGCGATTTTGATCCTCGTGTCTTGGCGCTGCTTTGATGGCTATGATTAGCCCTGCGTCTGGAGTTTGGGACTCTGCTTTTGAAGACTTGTCTTCAATGATTTTTAGATAGCCTACAGAACCCCCTCCAAAGTTTTCGATATTCCGCAGTTAGCTGAGACGGATTTCGAAATACTTTGAACTCTAGCTGAATCACCCTTCTCATGATTGGACTGACAATGCTCCGGGCTTGATCTTGTTTGGAGTATGGCCTTCGTGAGTGTACTGTGGAACTCGTTGAAGTCGCCAAAACTGATCGTGTTGAGTGTCTAGATGCACAGTCTAAACCTCCCCGATGCTTTGAGTTTGTCGTTGGTGTACTTTAAACCAGGGGTGGGCAGTCGCCTGTTTGTGCCAGTGTACTTTTGAACTGAATTATAGAAGCAAGGACTACACGCCAGTTCTATGGACGCAGGGGTGATACTGCTTTAAAGACGCACCTTCTATAGGGGTGCATCTTTTTGGATGATAACGCGACTGTTACTCTATGAGGTAGACGCGACTTTGGCCGGTTGAAAAGATGCGATCTTTGAAAGAACGCGTCTTTTGGGATAAAGACGCGGCTTTCGCTCGCTCTGTGAAGCAGACGCAACTTTGGCCTAGTTGAGAAGGTGCGTCCGTCGGAGGGACGCGTCTCTTGGGACGAAGACACGGCTATTGAATGCGAATCCATACTCTGAATATGTTGCCATATGTCTTGTAGAATTGAGGGGATATCTTCTTTTTGGCGCGCGAACTTCACGCTGCATTTAATGCATTTTCTACGCGTCAGGCAGAGATTAGGCGTCGAGCCAAGCGCCGCGTATTCTGCGAATCGTGTGCCTATAAAAGGCAACAGTCTTTCAATAGTCATCATTAGACTCTTCTTCTTCGTTTGCATCTGTTAGGGTTTAAGAAAGAAGCTTTCTTTGTTCTCCTCGTTTCTTTCATCTCTAACATTGAATCTTCGGTTACGATGGCACCAAAGGCTAAACATGTTGCCTCGCCTTCCAAGGCCGTCGTTCCTGAAACCCAAATGGGCGGTTCTTCCATGCAGGAAACCCCTATTTCAGGTATAAAAAGCCATCGGACTTGATTTCCGCCATTAAAGGGGTTTATAGAGTTCTTTTAACTCTTAAATTCCTTTTAAATGTGAACCGCCAACGCGGGCTCATGCCCGTTTTTGATCTTCAGGTGCAGTTCTTGAGTTGATGGATAAGACACAGGTTTGATGACCTTTGCATCTTCTATCCGCTTAAGTCCGTACCTATTTGTTGAACACAGGGCCCCATTGAGCCTTGAGTTTTGGGTCCAACACTTAGAATATTTCTAAGTGTGAGGGATGCAAACACAGATTTCTTATGATTCTTGCATCTTATGAAATCAGATACCGGTCCAATGAATCTCGTGTCTGAGTCTGATACTTAGAAATTTTTCCATAAATCTTGGATTTTTAAAACGCGGGCTCCATGCTAGCCTCGCGATTTTTTGGACCTGGACGCAGATTTTAATGATCTCCGCATCTGGGTTCATTTCTGCGTTTGAGTTGTAAACACTTAATCATTTTCTTTCAGATTTCTGATCAAGTGTTTTTTCTTTTGCAGTGAGATATTCCTCCAACCCTCTCTCCAAGAAGTGTCACTTTGGGCACGTAGGTGGTGCTGACCATAACCTGACCTTTGTGCTGCAGAAGACTGCTCCTGTGACCACTGATAATCGAAAGAGCGACAGGAGAAAATCTATAAGGCCAACATGAAGACCCTCCAGGAAATTATCACCGACGGAGTGTTTGAGACGGACTCATGCATCCCGTTAAAGAAACCTGTCTTCTTTTTGGCGATGGCATTGACGAGGACAGCAGTGCCTTACATGATGGCGATTACAAGTGGCTTCGCCAGATAGGGAGTAGGAATTTTTTCTTCCCAATATGGAGAGGATGTATCCCTTGTCCTATCTCTAGCACATGTCCATTCATCGTGCAATGGAATGGGATCTTGCTCGACCTATTTCAGGTGTCTCTCTCTCTCGCATACTAGGTACCAAAAACGTACACTCTACGCGGTTACGGAAGGAGATTTTCAGTTTATTTTCCAGATTGGTCAGACATGAGTATCCAAGAGGGGAAACCCCTCGGCTCGGCACTACCTTCATCAACCGTTTCATGAAGGTAGGGGCGATTTTCCGGTTGACTTCCGCCCGCTCGGGTGGGTTCATGCTTCCGACAAGTCCTGGTGGGGCAAGATGGTGGGATTCGTCCTCGTCGAACTCGGAGCTCTGCTGGAACAGTTGGGATTGTATCAGGCGGTCAGGGCTGTGTAGTATGGCATCCCGCAAAGTTTCCATAATTTCTATGGGATCCTGGAGCACTACAACCCATTGACGGGGACATTCTTCACCCCAATCGGAGAGATGGGGCTCGCCTTCATGAACTGTATAAAGTTTCGGGGCTGGTTACGGGAGATGCCCCATATGAAGAATATATCCCAACTTCTGAGAAGCTTCATCTCTTGAAGAAAGAGTGCCCTCAGGTATATGAGACCTACTAGGAAGTGCTGTGTCACTTCCATATCTGCGATCAAATAATCTCCTGGAGAACCAGGGGAGTTAAGCAGATGTCTTGGGCGAGCTACCTGTTTAATGGTATAGCTGAGAAAGATCACTCAGTGACCATTCTGGCCCCTAGCACCGACGAGGAAATCGCGGAGAGGATTGATGCCTCTGTGAGTTCTTATACCACAGAGTCGAATGAAGACACTTTCAAACCTGACACGGTTTTTGAAAGTTTTCATCATCATGCCCGGGTCCCCATTTCTGACCGGGCGCTACTGGCGGGCTTCCTCATGTTGTGGCTGAAGCGCTGCATAGTGCCGACACTGCCGCATGAAGTGATTGTTGCTGATGTGAGTATCCGGCAGTCTTGTTGGCCTATGGCAGGTCCATCGCTCTCCTTCCGACAATGGTGGCCAGAATCCAAAGTGGATTACGAGCTCTGGTTCAGAGCCTGTGCAAAGTGGAGCCGTCGTCGACTCCAAAGGTCGACAAGAGGTTGACTCGGAAGGGAGGCCGAAAATGAAGATCCCCAACCCCAGGATTGAGCTTCCATATACGTACCTGATGGCTTGGTACATTATGCATTGCCCTTCCCTGATGACGCCGGTGTCTCAATCCGAGGGGTTTGTCCCTTTTGTATAGAGGCTAGAGAGCTCGAGCTGGTCCTATTACTATATGTTCTACGTTCGGAAATGTATTCTGAACGCTTCGAACTACCAGCTCGACCGCTGCTTCCCCGAGATTACTGGTGCATCTTACGGGGATAAATTTGCTGACCTCGTGGGACCGGACAACTTCACAAGACTGCCATCGGGAGTCTTCTGGTGGCTGATTAATATTCGGCCTGGGTATCTGCTCTTTCGGCAAGGGAACTCATGAACAATTGAGCCCTATATGCCAAACCGTTTTGCCCGACAATTTGGTTATGACCAACTGTATGTCGGCAATCCCAATGCCAAGCTCTCCTTCAGTGGGAATTTGTTTGAAGGTGCTCGGCCTGGTACTACAGTGTGGCTGAAGGGACAAACGCTATTTTTCGCTTGCCTCACCAGACGCCCAACTGCTACACAAGCCTCTGTTTCTGCACTTAGTATTTTCAGGCTAACAAAATGCCTGACTACTCAATACATCATTCATGTATTAAGAGTATCAATGCGTCTTATAAGAATAAATTGACATCTAACAGACGCATGCGGGGCATAGAGGAATATCAGGCAGCCAAGAAAGAGGCTGGAGGGGAAACCGGGGTGGAACCGAGAATTGGTAAGGGATTTTAGAGGAGAGAGTGGAACTAGCCCACTTAGGATTTTTAGCAAACCCTTAGCTATCAACGGATTTGAGGTGCTTTTACCAACTACCGTTTGAGTTGGGCTAGCCATGCTATTCCCCTCAGCATGGTGAGTTGTCGAAGACTTATGTTGGACTTAGAAGCCAACATTTTCCTCTGTCTTTAGCCGTCGGAGGCTTCAGACATTAATGAAAACAAGAATATTAGAACCCCAGTTTCGCCTTTCATTTCTTTCTCAATATTTACATCACACATCAAGGTACAGTCAGTGCCCCGATTAGTTCATCAACCGATCTACCGTGGTGTGACCTGATGAAGGAAAGAAACTTTTCTTGGATCTGGAGCTTTGATCAGAGGTGTATTTTAACTTGATCAGAGGAGGAGTACTATTAAGGATAGTACTTCTTTAGGAACCTGCCATTGATCGGCATCATGAGTGTATTGGCCATTTGAAGTTATGAGGCGATATGATCCATTTGAACAGACTGACTCTACTATAAATGGCCCTCCCATTTGGGTTGAAATTTTCCTTTTGTCTTATGTGTCATCACCATAGGTCTTCGGACGGCTAAGATAAGGTCACCTTTCTTGAATGTTTGCACTTTAACTTTCTTGTTGAAGGCTCTGGTAATCCGAGTTTGGTAGAGCTCGATTTGTTGTTGGGCCTGCAGACGTTTATCATCTAAGGCCTCCAATTCTTAGAGTCGCTGTCGATGCTTCTCCTCATTTGACATCTCCGCCGTCAAGGCGACACGTAGAGATGGACTTGGATTTCTAGTGGAAGCATGGCTTCACACCCATATACCAAAGAAAATGGCGTAGTTTTAGTTGGGGTTCGAACAGTTGTGCGATAGGCCTATAAGCATTCGCCTAATTTATCGTCCCAGTCACGCTGACTTTTCGAGATGAATTTCTTGAGAAGTTTGCTAATGGTTTTGTTGAAAGCTTCTGCGAGACCATTAGCGGTGGGGTAGTATACCGTTAAAGGACACACTCTGGATTCTGTACTTAGTGCAGAACCTCTGGAAAGCCTGACTGATGAACTGGGGCCCATTATCATGGACGATTAGCTGAGGTACCCCAAAATGGTAAATGACGTGATGTTTGACGAATTTGATCACATCAAATGACTTTACCACCTTCAAAGGAATGGCCTCCCCATTTGGAGAAGTAATCAGTTATGGCTAAGATAAACCGATGTCCTTTTGATGATGGTGGGCTGATAGGGCCGACTACATCCACCCCCCACATCTCAAACGGCCAGGTAGAGGTCGTAGAGTGAAGGTATCCTGGTGCTTGATGGATGAAATCACCATGCACTTGACAGACATGACATCTTTTGGCATAAGCGATGGCGTCAACGATCATCTTAGGCCAATAATATCCCAACCTTTGGAGTCGATATGCAAGTTTTAGACCAGGTTGATGGGCTCCACACATGCCATCATGAGCTTCTTTCAATACCTCATGTGCCTCTTTTTGTGAAAGGCAGCGAAGCAAGATCCCGTCATGTGATCGATCAACGATACAATGTTCGTATGATCGCATTATCATAGAATTTGAGAGCTTTCCTTCTAATGGCAGCCACTTCTTTGGTGTCTTCAGGCAGGATGCCATATAGGACATATTCAATGTAAGGGAACCGCCAGTCTCTAGACTCTGGACCGGTTGACGACTCAAGCACTTCCTTGTCTTAACGATCTCCTGTTGGCTCTGGGTAGTCCTCAGGAGCAATTCTCGGGCAATACAGGTCGTGGCTGTGGACAAATATTCTCTCTACTGCTCCAGCTGGAAGAGCTAAGGAGGCAGCGAGGGACGCCAGTGCATCTGCATGCGCATTTTGCTTGCGTGGTACATGGTCAATGTAGAAGTTTGTAAATCTCTCGGTCATATGGACAGTTGCGTTGTAATAGGGTACCAAATCTTCATGTCTGACTTCGTACTCCCCGCGAACTTGGTTGACGATGAGTTAGAGTCACCATATGCCTCGAGAATTTTGACGCCAATCTCATCGGAGAGTTGCATCCCAATCAAGAGGGCATTGTACTTCGCTACATTGTTGGAACAAGGCTCGGTTAATGAGACGGCTCGAGGAATCACATAGTTCTGTGGGGATACAAGTACTATCCCTACTCCCGCTACTATATGTCCTTTTGGGCTTGTTCTCGATGCACCGTCAAAGAAAAGTTGCCACACTTGCCTTTCGAAAGATGTCTGGGTCAAGTAGACTTCAACGACCTCATCCGGGAGATCCTCGTAAAGTTTGGCTGCTCTCGGATCTGGATACTCAACGAGAAAAATCCGCCACCGCTTGTCCCTTCACAGCTTTTTATGGTAAAAAGTGCATTTCATATTGGGATAGCAATATGGCCCATATTGCCAGCCGGCCATTTAACGATGACGGCTTTGTCATGAGTAACCTCAAGGGGTTGACTTTTGATATGACAGTTATAGTTTGGCCTACCAAATAGTGTCGCATTTTCTGAACAGCGAACACCAATGACAACATTCCTTTTCGATCGGGTTGTATCGATGTTTGGCCCCGATCATTGTTCTACTCAAATAGTAGATCGCTTGCTCTCGTTGCTGATCATTGTTCTGAGCTAGTAAAGCTCCTAAAGAATGATCCATTGCTCAGACGTATATCAGGAAGGTTTTTCAGACACCGAAGCTGCAAGGACTGGTGGTTGTGTGAGGTATTGTTTGATTTCCTCAAATGCTTGCTGGCAAGCGTTGTCCCAAATGAACGAAACGCCTTTCCTCATTAATTTGGTAAAGGGTTGGCATCTTCTGGAGAGATTTGAGATGAACCTTCGGATGTACGCCAATCGTCCTTGCAATCCCCTGAGCTCCTTGAGGTTTCTTAGAGGTTGCATTTCCTGGATAGCACGAACCTTTTCTAGGTCCAAATGAATCCCCGTGGAGGTTACGACAAATCCTAGGAATTTTCCACTGGCAACCCAGAGGAAGGATTTGGCGGGGTTCATCTTCAATTGATGGGCCCGCATGATGTCGAAGATACCTTTAAATCAGTTATATTATTACCTTTAGCGCGGCTTTTTACTGCGATGTTGTCAACATAGCATTCCACCGTTTTGCGCATGTGTTCGTGGAAAATGGCGTTCATGGCCCTTTGATATATCGCCCCTGCATTCTTTAGTCCGAAGGGCATGATGGTGTAGCAGTATACCCCCAGTGGTGTTCTGAAAGAGTTATGTTTTTCATCATCAGGATACATTTTGATTTGATTGTATCCTGAAAATCCATCCATGAAGAACATTCGCTCGAATCTACACGTATTGTCAATCATGACATCTGTGATTGGCAGTGGGAATTCGTCCTTGGGACAAGCCTCGTTTAGATCACGAAAATCAATGTAGATCTGGATCTTTCCGTTCTTTTAGCAACGGGGACGATGTTGGCAATCCAATTAGGATGTTGTTCTTCCCTAATGAAGCCAGAGTCTATAAGTTTTCTAACTTCTGATTGAATTGCCTCCATTACTTCTGGACGGAACCGTCGCTGTTGTTGTTTGACAGGCTTTACATCCGTATTAATGCTGAGGCGATGCATAGCCACTCGAAGACCAAGTCCAGGCATGTCCTCATAATTCCAGGCGAAGACATCTATATATTTTTGTATAAGAGATATTAGATCCATTTTCTCAGAAGGTGACAGGCCTTCGCTTATAAACATGGGCTTAGGATTAGCCTCATCTCCTAGATTGATCTGAATAACCTTATCTTTCGTGGGTGGCTCACGCTGTTCAAAGAGAGTATCCCAAAGAGCATTTAAGTGTTTGATACAAGGATCCGTATCAGATTGGATCATCTCTTCTTCATCTCCGTCTTCCAGGTGGCTTGTTGAAAACATATTCACTGAAAGTTCTCTGAAGTTGTTGCCGACACTAACATCTGACTCCCACGATGCCGTCCCTGAAGAGTAATCACGGCATAATGACTCTCCAGAGCCAGAGGCTGATGAGATCAGAGTTGACACATAGCCCAACCTCCTGCAAGTCTGATGATAATAATCAGGGGATTTCCCTTTTGGCACAAAAGATCAGAGTAGTGTTCTCTCTTTGCTGAAATTCAGCCCTGGACCGTTTGTCAGATCATATCCCATGCTTTCTATCATTCTGAGTGCATTTGGCTCATAATGACCGAATTGAAGGGGTTCATTCTCGCTTTCTGATTCTTCATGGGACATCGGTTCGGATTTAATTCGTCCGAAAAGAATTAGTTTTTGGCCTTTTCGTCTTGCTGGAACCATATATATTGATTCTTGCGGATTACCGGCATCTTGGTACGTTTTGAAGGATGATTTCATTGGTACATGCAATGATGTCAAAGCATTTATTGCCGACCAGAGGTCATCATCCACTTCGGTACTAGTCTCTGACGGCACTAAATCAGAAGCGAACACAGAGAAATAAGCCAAATCTAATTCTTCATTAATATACCATCCACCTACATCATCGGTGGTGTTATCAACATCGAGCTTATTAATGCTCATTACAAGTGAATCTAGCTCCCATATGCACTCTTGTTTTTCCGGCTCGGTGTCGGCTTCATTACCAGAGTCTGGCTCTTCTGGTTGCGGGATTTCATCTGTTTCCACAGAGTCCTGATACAGGAGAGAATCTATGAAATAATTCTCGACTCCCTTGAACGGATGCCTTTCGGCAATCAACGTTCGAACCTTTCCACTCCCGTCGATGTATTTCATGACTTGGTGGAGAGTAGAGGGAACGATAGAATTACGATGAATCCATGGTCGTCCCAGCAGTAAATTGTAGGAGGTGTCGGCATCGATTACGTAGCATGTCACCTCCGACCTTAAATCCCCAATCTGGCATTTGAGCTTGATCTTTCCCATTGGACGGGTACCATTGGCATTGAACCCATAAATGGTAGTCTGAGTAGCGCTCAAACGGTAAGTAAGAATCCCTAGATGCTGTATGACCCGGCGAGGCATAATGCTTAATGCGGACCCGGGATCTACCTGAATGCGGTTCACCTCAGATTAACCAATATACCCTGTGAAGTACAGGGGCCGATCGTGTTTTCCTTTGACCTGCATATCATCTGCTGTGAAGGTGATGCAGGAGCATGGAGGCAATCTTCTATATCTTCCTCCCGTGGTCCAATTGGTACCTGGGTCATGAAAACCTCAGCATTAGCTAGGGCCTCTTGCAGAGTTTCTCTGGTTGACTTCGATAGCCTGAGGAGCTCATAAAGAGTAATTCGGGCCGGGATATTGGCCAGTTGAGCCAGGACATCAAAGCGGTAAGGTGCTGTGGATCCTTCCGCGATGTCTTTCGAGAGAACTTTGGAAAACCGAAACTCTTTTGTCTCTCCATGGGCTGCTTTGTGGAGGGCTTGCTGATTCCATAGCGGGTTTTGGAGGAGTTGCCGCTATTTCATCATACTTTTTCAAATATGACTGACCCGAACGTGTTTCCGCCACAAGTTGGTTGGGCTCTGTGGCTAGAGCTAACGTTTTCCTCTTCTGAATCAGTCAGCGAGGGAACATCAATCTCCGCTTCCCGAGAAGAGGCACATACCACATTACATGATGAGGCTTTAGCTTTGCCTTTGGACTTCCTACTGGTTACAGTGGTCCATTGCTGGCCATACACAAGGTCGGGATGAACCCACATGACTTCTCCCCGAGGTGTGAAAATAGGTATCAGGCCCTTCTCTTGCTGCTGGTGAGGGTCTGTGTTGACCATTATCAGCTCTCCTCTTGGGACAGGGACTACTCCAGAGGGTGTTGGAGGTTGTCTTTCAAACTAGAGAAATGACGTCATATTGGCCGTCACCTTCTTCTGCTCTGGACGGAGTTTTAATACCTCCATATCAATCAGAGCCTGAAGGATGTCCTTGAAGACGTAACAGCTCTTGGTGGGGTGTCCCAGCATCCTGTGATACAACTAGTAGTTGGGATTATCGGTTTTACCGACTTCTTCAGGGCGCCTAGCTTCAGAAAGCTTCAGTCTATTGCTCTTGTTGAGTAACTTGAAGAGCGAGTCGACATGTTCGTCCTTAAAGGAATACTGCTTGCTGGTGCGTGGTTAGCTTGAAGAGTCACTTTCCTTGACCGGTTGAGGTTTGACGGGGGAGTTGGTCTCTGTTGCTAAGTTATCCTTCCTTTTTGTTTGGAGAGATGTGTCTGGCGCGCACCTTGTTGACCTCTCAGGTCTGGGTTTATTTTCTTCTGCCCTAACTCGGGTGACAATTTCTTCAGCCTGTTCACCTTATTGGATCAACTGCTTCCAGGTGCGGCTTTTGGCAACTCCTATTTAGGCGAGGAGTGAAGTTTGTAGATTGTGGGGGCATGTTTCTAAAGGGTGACCTAGGTCATACCGCTTGGACATCGGAGTGCTACATTTCAAAATCTTTCTACGAATGACTTGATGAACTCTCCCTTTCTTGCTTGGTGGCTAAAAGAGTAGGCATGGTGACCTCTGAGTCATCTTCAAAGAAGCGCGTTAGGAAGAGCTTCTCCAAATCGCCCCAGTTCTTAATGGAGCCTTCCGGGAGTTTCATGAACCATTCAAAGGCAAGCCCTTTTAGGGTGCCGATGAACAAACGTGCCAGGATGGCATCATTATCTACCACATTCCTTGTTTGAGACTTAAAGTAGTAGATATATTAGAGGGTCGGAGCCTTGAACTTGGGAGGTATGGGACAAGGTCCCTCGGTCGGATATGGTCGGATCACCCCTACTTCTTGCAGGCCTTTCCAGTTAGTAAGGGCCTCAAGACGTTGATCCAATTGATTCATTCTTTTAGAATGAACCCTTCCCTGGTCTCGGACGTCCTTTTCTTGTGACGAGGATTTAGACGAACCAGAAGTAGGCTGCTCTTTCTCCTCTATACGTACAGAAGATGAGCTTTCTCCCTCTTTTCGTTTGCCTTTAGACTTTTTAGAGGAGGCTTTGTCGGTTGACTTCCTCTTATCTTCAAGCAACTGTGCCAGCATCTCTTGAGGGAATCGATAGATTCTTGTTGAGCACGAATCATCTCGAATTGTTCCCTCTGGACCTGGGCTTGCTACTCCAAGCGCCTAGCTGTCTCCTCAGGAGTGCTTGTCATGTATATAAAGGCCTCTTTCTCTATAGAAGAGTTTGAAGCCTTTGACCCTGCAATAGCGGAATGCGAGTCATTTACCTCAATGCCCTGGCCAGGGCATTGGGTCAATCGGGGGGATTGCCCCAGTCTTAGTGCGAGTGTGTTGGTACACTCCTTCCGGTTCGATGTCAGACTCATCGGAGCTGATCGCAGGTTGCTTTCCCCTACTCCTGTTCGTCATGTTTGTAGTGAGCTCAGGAAATTCAGCATCAAAGAAAATCCTCCTCATGTGGGAACGATTCCTTTTAGCTGATCGGAGAATCAGGGTAAGCTATCTAACTAGAGACTGCTGGTTTGCACCTGAACTGCAACGGCATTAAGAGAGCATTGTGATAAGCCGTTCGCAGCAACATGACAAAGTGATTCGATTAGCACTTCTCTTCCTTGTCAAATAATCCCTTAGATCCGTGGGAGGAGGATCAAAGAGATTAGCCTCGCAATATTGAGGACGGAGGCATCCTTGCTTCACACAGCTGGGACGCAGGGTTCAGAGACGCGGGCGCCTGAACGCAGCTCTTGCGTCGCGGCTTCGGAGCGTGAGCTTGGCGTCTTTGTTGATAAGAGACGCAGCTCTCGCGCTACTGATTATTGCATCTAGGTAAAGACGCTTGAGAAATACAGGGCTGCCGGGCCCCGTGCCTAGAGGCGCGTGTCTCTTGTACTTGACCAGGTGCGCGAGCTTTGCATTAGCATTTGGGGAGTGGGACTTCAGAAGAGCCAGTTTGGTGAACCTCGCGTTTGGGCTGCCAAACGCGGACTTCATGTGTCAGGTGTGGTACGCTAGTCTGAGCCTCGCGTCCTACTTCCGTTGGGCAATCAGTCGTTCCAACTTGTAGTTGATGCGCACGCCTTCTCTGTCGCCGTTCAGCATTCCGGTTCTGTCGTGGGGGTGGAGGGAACCCCCGACGACCTAGTTCTGAGGAAGAGGATGGACTGGCTGAACACCAGAAAAGTTGACCACGCGGGTCTCCTGAGAGACGTTGGCGCGGGTGTTACGCCAGGCGCGATTGACCACAACATCCTTCGGAGCTGCCGCGTCTGAGAGAATGTCAGGGCGGACTTCAGGGCATTTCCCCGTAGAGACCCTGCGGTAGGCACGGGCCTTTGGGCTCTTGAAGCCAGAAGAAAGGAACTCTTCATACTTTGCTTGGTCGAATTTCACGACAAGTGATTCGACCATTTTCCCCATGTAAATGACGTCACCTTGCACCACCACTTTCTCGTCAGTGGAGAAGGTAGTCCCCAGTGGAGTCGCTATCTCTGGTTTAGTGGGAGAAAAATTCGCGTAAAATTTCTTAAATCAATTGAAAAATTACAACAGACTTATACTCCGGTTACAAGAGAGGGAAGATATTGAGTCTTGAATCCTCCCTTTGTTTAATGCTGGGTTCTTCAGGTGGCAGTGGAAAGTGAGTCTTGTTTTCAATTGACCGGGTGAACGGAAGGAACTTTTGGGGATATTCTTTTCGGTTGGCGGACGGAGCAACACAGCTCTGTGTCGATCAGAAATCTCAAAGAGATTATAGGCAAAGATTAACTTGTACGCAGCAAGTTACTTGAAGAGTTGAATTCTCTTTCCTTCTCTGTGGAAGCTCTTAAGTCAAGTTCTTCTCCCTGAATTTTCTGATCTAATTGACCGACCCTTTCTCCATAGCAACGGGGCTATTTATAGAGGTTTCAGGGGCGAACGTGCCCCCTAAAAATGCTCCATAATGCGGATTAACTTTCCGTTATGTGGGCAGTGATTGATCCCATAACAAGGGCAGTTATAACTGAGACGCGAGTTTCGACCCTCGCGCCTTGGTGTCGCAGTGCAGCTGAGACGCGGATTTCAACCCTCGTGCCTTGGTGCTGCAGTGCTGCTGATTGAAGTTTTTCCTGCACACAAAATATAGAATTTTAGATTTAGAAATAGAGAAGTGCAAGGTGCTCAATTCTATCCGCTGTAGCAATGGCTATGCGGGTCATGATCCTCAGGGAGGGACTAGCGATGGAAGCTTTTTAAGTAAGTTCTCTTTTAGGTTACAAAGTGTTTAAATTAGGAAGAAGATGGTAGATTAAGAAGATGGAAAATAGATTATATACAAGAAATTGAATTGGGTGTTGTTGGTGTTGGTGATCTAAACTAAAGAAATAAAAGAAAGAAAAATAATCTAAAAATTACTTACCTCTTCAGCACTCATATACCTTGGATTCATTGCGACGACTTACCTTGTCTTTGAAGGCAATCTAGCATAGCGTATAGGATCTTCCCCATTCACGATCTACACTACGAATAAAAGGGCGGGCTAAACTAACAAAGAATGGCTATTCATCACCATAGGCCATCAAGGGCACTTGCAAGGAGAAGGCAACTTCGAGGTTATTGAATTCACTTGGATTACAAACACATCAGAGGAAAATAAACGAAAACAAGAGTAAAGAATAAACAAAAACTTCGATTCGATTCTTATAACAATGGAAGAAAAGACTTACTTACACTGATGTCACCTCAGTACAAGCTTGATCTCCTTCCTCCATGAAACTCGTCTCTCCTCTCAGTTACATAAAGGAAAGTAAAAATTACATAAAAAAAACTAAGTTACAAACTACAAGAATTTTTGAAAAGAGAAAATCTAAAGAAAAACTCTAAGCTCCCGTCTCTGGATCTGCCCTTGAGCTTCTGAGATCTGCCCTTCCTCTATTGCTATGCAGGGGTATTTATAGGAGAAAACCAGAGGATAAGAAGCGTATGAAGATAAGAGGAGCAAAATATCTCTGAATTTGAATTCTTCTTTTATCTCCAAACTTGTTTTGACTTATCCATAGAAGTTCAAATCTGTACTGCAACTTATTATCATGTTGATCGCTAAAATTAGCTTATCTTCTCACTGAATTGAAAAGTTTGATCAACATAAAAGTTGTAGGTCTTCAAGTCTTCTTTCTAGAGCATCTTGAATCATCGGATTTGAATATTTGTAGAAAACGTTATGATCTGAATACTAAAACATGTACAGTCTGAATCCGAAATTTTTGAATTTTTATCTTTGCACTCTTCTCCTTTTATCTTTAACCTTGTTCTGCAAGTAATTAGGGTTGAGTAGAAGTTCATCCCTTTCCTCTTATTTTAGCAATTAGGAGTTTTTTCTTATCCTTCCTTTTTTTCCACTTAGATTTTAAATAAAGAGTTTAAAAATCTAAGTTTAGATTAGGTTAGATAATATGAAACTTCTAATTTACTACAACTTTTGCACATGGGCTTGCACATGGGCTTTTTGGGCTTCTGGGCTTCATTTAGGCTTTATTCTTTATTTAAATAATTACTCAAGGCCTGCACACATTAAATAATAAAACATTATTAATAGTGCATAATTATAGGAATAAATATGAAAATATGATAGTAAATGTAGTGATAAATATGCATTTTTACTACCTATCACATCCCCACACTTATCTTTTTGCTCGTCCTCGAGTAAAAATCAAAAAGAAAAAAGAAAGAGGAAAAAAAGAAAAATTAATTTATACTAACTCACTTTCGTAGGACACGGTTGCACTTAGCACGTGCAACAAGCCGTTAAACCTCTAGGTTACCCTAGAGGACGAGTGTTGTCTCGTGAGGGTTTTCAGCGGATTACACCCACAAAATCCATAAAAAGGAAAATATTTGAAATATGTTTGAAGAGACTAAGTAATCTATAAGTTTTTAGGATTCTCATTTTTATTCATTCTTAAACTTAGTCTTTATATAGTAAATTATTTTCCTTTTTAGGTAAGGGTCAAAATTGAATGTTTGTATAGTCTTTTTCGTTACCCTAAATCATATGCATCCTGTGAATTTTTACTAGGAATCCTTAACTTGCACTCTTATGCCTCTTTATTATTATTATTATATATATATATTTTTTAATATGTATAACTCATCTAATTTTCTTTCGTGTAAGTATCAAGGCTTCTTGAGGCCCTCATACCTAACTAATTGACTATTAGATGTGTTAATACATATATAATATTTCTTAATTTTTTTAGGCTTTCTAATCCACCCATGTAGCGAACTTAAAGTTGGTGGCTCCTAAACCGGTCGGTTTTAGGGCACAGGGTGAGAAAACACCCCACGGACCTAAGGATTCGATTGAACTAGGCCACAAAACCAAGGTTTTTATTTATAATCACCTTTAGGCGTGAATAATTATGCTTCTTGAGGCACATGTATCTACCTTAATTAGTGAATTTTCCTTTTTTTAATTTTTTTATTTTTTATATGGCACAAGAGTCTTTGTCTTAGAATCCTAGATATGTAAATGTATTAGGTATGCACATTTCATTAAGGTAAAAATCAAGACTAATTACTTATTCAATTTTTTTCTTCTATACCTAAAAATTCAACAATTTATTTATTTTGACCAAGTTTTTAGAAATCCTAATCATGATTTTCCTAACTCTTAAGACTAACTTAGATTTCTTTCAAAAGATAAGTCAAAATATTGTCCCTTTTTTTCTCTTTTTTTTTTTTGGTTAGTTAGTTAGTATCTAACTATGTTAGTATGTTAGTAAACCCTCCCCCTCACCTATCTCATGCATTGTCCTCAATGTATGAATGAATGCATGTATGTATGAAAAAGAAGAAAGGGAAGGCAGATGTTTACCTCAAGGTGGTGGTTCCGGTGGTGGTCAGATTTGGCCAAGTGTTGCCACCCAATCAAGATAATGTGGTATTCGGAGGAACCCACCAGAAATTTCTCTTGTATAACCCACTAAAATGTATGTATTATCATTTTTTAACAATTCCACCCCATCAAATTTCTAAATTTCATAATTATTTTCAGAGTCAATTGTATCAACCGCCTTATCCCAAAATGGAGTGTGAAAAGATGGAATGATTGACTTGGACGTCAGAAGTGCGGGAACGAATACCGACTCAAGAAAGAAACTTAAATCAAGTAATGGTTCAGGAGTCGGGCTTGGTTCAAGAAGTGGGTCCAAATCAAGAAGTTGAAACTCAAGTCCACAATCATTTTCCCACAATGGAATGTAACTCAATATTGGTGATTCAAGTTCAGAAATGATAGGTGTGGGAATCAAAACTGTCTCTAAAATATTACCTAAGTCGGGTAACAAAACAGGAGTCAATATTGATTCGGGAATTTGAACTTGACCACAGATTTGAGAATCTAGGTCACATATCTCATTGAGTTCAATATCATAAAAATGAGAACTTGTCAATTTATCTATGGGACTTTCAAAAGTATGAAATTGGTCAAGTTCAATATGATAATCATCAAAAATGGGTGATTCAATTTCATGATCTATGGGTACGGGAATAAATGTTGGCTCAGAAAATTGGTCCAAATTAGGTAAGAATACCAGAGTCAACATAGATTCGAAGATGGAAACTGAATCGCAAAGTTGGGGATCGGGTTCACATTCACAATCTAATTCAATAACATTGAAATTAAAACTAGCCAATTTGTCCAAGGATTGGGATTGATCAAGTTCATATTGATGTGATGAAATTGAATTTTGATCAAAGTCTTCTAGACAGAATGATTCTTGGTTCCTATCAACTTGGTTGGTTAGCTCAAGAATGTTTGAAACTCTAGAAATTTGATCATTCATTATATCTTGCAAACGATCCACTTTTCTTCTAACCCATCGAATGGATCATTTGAGGATTGAAACATTGGTGATGTGGGAAAAGAAGTATATGAAGATAATGGTTGAACAGGTGGTTGACAATATGGCTCAGGGGCGTTATATCCCCATTGACTCTGTGAGGAGTAGTGATGATTATTCCAGTCTTGTTCATAGTTGTATGTGTCGGAAAAGGAGGATTCGATTGTAAAATTCTTTTGATTGGATAGAAGATTACAACAGATCGGTCTTCCGATTACAAGGGAGGGAGGATGTTGAGTCTTGAATCCTCCCTTTGTTTAAGGCTGGGTTCTTCAAGTGGCGGTGGAGAGTGAATCTTATTCTCCGTTGACGGGTGACCGTCGAGACCTTCCAGGGATCTCCTCTTCGGATGGTAGATGGAGTAACTCAGCTCTGTCTACCAAAACTCTCAAAGAAAAGATAGGCAAAGAGCAACTTGAACACAGTAAGTTCTCTAAAGGGTTGAACTCTCTCTCTCTCTCTCTCTTTTCTCTCAGTGCTCTTTTCTCCCATAAATCATCCAACCGAAAATCCGACTGTCAATTCGACTGTCTCTTCTTCATAGCGACAGGGCGTACGTGCCTCCTAAAAACACTCCATAATGGGGGCTAACTTTCCCCGTTATGTGGGCCGTGATTGGCCCGAAACCGGGACGGTTACAACTGAGACGCGGGTGTCAACCCACGCGCCTTGGAGCTGCTGAGACGCGGGTTTCGACCCTCGCGCCTTGATGCTGCTGAGACGCGGCTGTTGAGCCTCGCGCCTTGATGCTGCTGAGACGCGGCTGTTGAGCCTCGCGCCTTGATGCTGATGAGACGCGGGTTTCGACCCTCGCGCGTTGCTGCGGCTGAGACGCGGCCAAAATCGGCTTTGCGTCTAGAACTTGAAATTCTGCTTTTTTAATGGCTTGTCTTTTAGTGATTTTTAGACAGCCTACAGAACCCCCTCTAAAGTTTTCGACATTCCGCAGTTAAGTGGGATGGATTTCAAAATACTTTGGACTCTAGCTGAGCTCACCCTTGTGACTGGACTGTCAATGCTCCGGGTTTGATCTTGTCTAGGGTATGGTCTTCGTGAGTGTACTGTGGAACTCTTTGAAGCCACCAAAATCATGTTGAGTGTCTAGATACACAGTCTAAACCTCCCCGATTGCTTTAAGTCTATCGTGGGTGCACTTTAAAGCCAGGAGTGGACGGTCGTCTGCTTGTGCCAGTGTACTGTTGAACTGATTTGCAGAAGTAAGGACTGAATGCCAGCTCTTTTTTTTTGAGACGCAGGGATAGTACTGCTTTAAAGACGCGACTGATATTCCACAAGGCAGACGCGATGCTAGGCCGGATTGGAAGGATGCGAACTTTCGGAGAGACGCATCTTTTTTGAGTAAAGACGCGACTTTCTGGACGCAACTATGGCCGTGCTAAAGGGATGCGTCCATTGAAGAGGCGCGGCTGTTGGGTGCGAATCCGTGCCATGCCATGAGTGCACTGCCATGTGTCCTGTGGAGCCGACGGACACCTTCTTTTTGCGTGCGAACTTCACGCTGCATTAAATGCACTGTCCACGCGTCAGGCGGTGATTCGGCGTCGAGCCAAGCGCCGCGTATCTTTGCGAATCACCGTGCCTATAAAGGGCGACAGTCATTGAGAGAGTCATTATCAATCTTTCTTTCATCTTCGCTTGCATCTGTTAGGGTTTTGAGAAAGAAGTTCTCTTTGTTCCCTTCTCTTCCGTTTAGCATTAGATTCTTGCTTCGCAATGAATAATGAACTTAGGTAGAACTAAGCTCTTGGGAGGAACGCGGCTCTGATTTATAGGGAGACGCGATCCTGAGAAACGCGACTCTGACCTGTCCATTGGGACGCGGTGCAAGTTGACGCGAAAGATGCAGCTTTGAGTGTGACTCACTGGCCGCAGTCCTTAACTTTATCCAGGCGCAGGATTCAGGATACATTAAGAATGTGGCTTTACGTCCCTTAAAATTGACGCAGTCAGGGACGCGACGCTGAGACTCGGTGCAAGACCCATCATCATCAATGTAGATGCAGTTCCAAGACACTTGTGAAGGTGATAGGCCTTCTCTGCTGAAGATGTAAGCTTCGGGACGCAGCTTTATGTGCTTTCCCACTGAGACCCCCAGAATGAGTCCCTTTTGTTGATGGACGCAACCTTGAGTCATCCGAGAGACGCGGAGCAACTTTGAGTCATCCAAGAGACGCGAAGGGTCTTCTAACTTGGAATGAAGGAGGACGCCACTTTTTGAAAAAGAGGCGCGAGCCTCTGGACGCGGCTCTCACATCTGCATTTGGCGCAACTTCCCAGGCGTTATGTGTAGCCTGTCATAAAGATCCTGTGAGATTTTCAAACGTCAAGACTTCGTTGACGATTGGGAACCCGCATCATCCGTTGTTTCCCGAAGCGGTTGTCCACGCGTCGGTTATTCATTAGGCTTAGGCGTTAATGCCTTTTAATGTCAAACCGGCGTTGGCGGTTGGAGACCAGCGTCTTCGATGCTTCCCGAAGCGACGCTCCACGCGTCAGCCTTCCATTGGGCTTTGACATGCATGCGGGGATCGAAGCCGACGGCCCTGATTAATGAGCCATTGATTATGGTTATTATGGGCTGCCTATAAATAGGGCTTACCCCCGTCCTTTAGCAGTCCCATACTTGGACTATTCTCTTTTAAAAGCGAGTGCTTTGAGAGACTCCATCTTCTCTCCTTCAAGGACTTTTACCAGGGGCTTGCTTCCATGGATGAAGATGACCCAGAGCTTTCATGCTTCTGTTTGGTCTCTTCAGAAGATTACCACTGTCAAGTGATTTCAATAACAGAAAGCGTCTCCTTGAGCACCTTTTATGTCCGCGCTTCGATGCAGAGAGTTCAACTCTTAATAGAGGCCTCTGCAGGTACGCCTTCTTGGTTTGCCATGACATTTTTAACCCAGCCAGGTTTGAATTTTGATATCTCTTAAAGAGATTCATCATCTGGATTTTCTCCTGAAGTCAGTTGTGTCTTCCTCTTTTGGAAGTTGCGCCATTGACTTGAAGTCCTCTGGACGCGAGTAGACTTAGGCACGTGGCCGCAGGCTTTGCATATAGAGAGCTCGCGTCTTGAGGCTGTTGACTTAGGAGAATCTCAACTCAGGCCGGAGGTCTCAGGCCTGAATCTTGCAACTCTTGTTCATCCAACAGGGAGACGGCAATTTTCGCGTCTGATTCTCTTTGCGTCTCGTCCTTTAAGCGCGGATGCAAAATAAGACTGCGTCTGAATTCTGTGTATATCACAATTTTGACCGCGTCTATTTCTGCCAGTGAAGACACGGTTCACTGTGCGGGTCATTTCCGCATCTGACGATTTCAGCAATAACTGTGTCTGCCACTTAGTTTTTCTGTTGAAGTACACTAAGCTTCAGATCTTCTAATTTTGTTGCTTCTTGCAGGTAGGCTTGATCATCCTTTTTCATGCTCGCTGGGCCCTTGGGAGAATATATCGGCCAGCGAACTTGGTCGATGGTCGACCACAGGAGAAGAAGTCATGACTCCTGTCTTCAGGAGATGGGGACCGGACCCTCGCCAAGATCTCTTTGGATTCAATGCACCAGTCATGCTTCTTGGCATGGCATGGTCAGAGTGAGGATGGTGGCGGGGGGGGTAGCGGTGGATATAGTGGTGGGTAGCATCCCCTGTGAGGTCTCAAAACCTCCTCTTTACCACAGAAGTGACATCGAGGAAAGCTCTATGCTCATTGGATGACCTTCTGGTGGAAGAGATATTCATCAACGAGGGGGTCGTATCCGCCACTTCGGATGGTCAGGTAGGATCAGAAGATTCTGCTGCCTTTTGACCTCAAGAAACACCATTGTTCTCAGTCAACCAGAGACTTCTTCGATGTTTACATCATGCATCGTGGTGCAACCAGCTTCTGATCGTTGCCACAATGTCCGATCCTACTTTGGCGTCCTTCCAAACATCTTGTACTTGGAATCATACGCAGCTTTAAGGAGTGAGTGCAACCTTTGAGAGAGAGACTTCTTTGTACTCCTTTATCTATAACACTCAATCTTATTGAATAAGAGAGCGTTTTGTATCACTTTCATATGTTGAATATAAATAAAAGTGACACTTTTCTTTTTGCCTCGTCTATTGTCTTGAACCCTCTCGTTTCTTTTTGGTCAGACGCATAGAAGCAAAGAATCTTTGGCTTGTCAAAACTATGATGAAAATTTTAACAAGTCAAATTTTGTGGAGAAAAGATCCTATTTCAGGAACCTCACAATGCTGTCAGAGGTGTAATATTAACTTGACAAGGATAAAATGATTTTTGGTGGACCTGCTACTTTATAAAAGAAAGTAATAGGTTGAATTGGTACCCCAGGGAAGGTGAGCTTAACTGGAGAGTTGATGAAAATACTGTTAACGGTGTAATGTTAACCTAACAATGTTTTTAGGTAGACTTGTTATTCTGTTGACGAGTATAACAAGTGAGGCTAGATTCGTGGGGGATCTAGGAAAGTTTTTACCGTTAGAGGTGTAATATTAACTTAACGGGTTGAAAGTTGTCTTGCCAGAAGTGTAATGTTAACTTGACAAGAATGTGAATCAGAGGTGTGATATTAACTTGACTCAGAAGCATTTCAGCTTTCATTTGGGAAAACTGAAAGTGTCACTGTCATAGGTGTGATGTTTAACTTGACAGTGAGGGTAATGCTAGAGGTGTAATTTTGAACTTGGCATTGGTCATCTCGACTTTGACAAGGAAGTCCGAGGGAAAGTCATGGCCGTAAGTGTATTGTTGAACTTGGCGATGACCTGGATGCTAGAGGTGTAGTGTTAAACTTAGCATCGTCCATTTCAGCTTCGATATGGAAGTCTGAAGAAAGGTGACTGTTAGAGGGTGTGATGTTAACCTGACAGAAACTCGATGTACTGTTTAGAAGTATAATGTTAACTTAACAGTAACTTGTCAGAGGTGTGGTATTAACTTGACAGAAATTGATTTGTGATATGAGCAATTTGAGGACCTGTCATCCTATTGATGAGAATGGACAAGTGGAGTTTAAAAAAATGTCAGAGGTATAGTGTTAACTTGACAAATTTGGATTTGTGATATGAGCATTTTGAAGACTTGCCATTCTATTAATGAGAATTGGCAAGTGGAGTTTGAAGTGCCAGAGGTATAGTGTAACTTGGCAACGACTGTATTTTGTAGACCTACCATTCTGTGGATGAGAATTGGTAAGGGATTTTGGAGGGGAGAGTGGAGTCAAGTCCACTTAGGATTTTTAGCAAACCCTCAGCTATCAACGGATTGAGGTGCCTTTACCAACTACCGTTTGAGTTGGCTAGCCATGCTATTCCCCTCAGCATGATGAGTTGTCGAAGACTTATGTTGGGCTTAGAAGCCAACATTTTCCTCTATTCTTAGCCGTTGGAGGCGTCGGATTAAAGGGGAACATGTCCCTTAGGATTTTTAGCAAATCCTCAGCTGTCAACGGGTTTGATATGCCTTTACCAACTACCGTTTGAGTTGGGCTAGCCATGCTATTCCCCTCAGCATGATGAGTTGTCGAAGGCTTATGTTGGGCTTAAAAGCCATCATTTTCCCCTATCCTTAGCCGTCGGAGGCGTCGGATGTTAATGAAGAAACTCTTCTTGTTTTGATCAGAGGTGTAATTTTGAACTAGATCGGAGGAGGAGTACTATTAAGGATAGTACTTCTTCAAGAATCTACCATTGATCGGCATCATGAGTGTATCGCCATTTGAAGTTATGAGGCGATACGATCCATTTGAGTAGACTGACTCTACTACGAATGGTCCTTCCCATTTGGGCTGGAATTTTCCTTTTGTCTTGTGCGTCATCACCATGGGTCATCTGACGGCTAAGACAAGGTCGCCTTTCTTGAAAGTTCGCACTTTAACTTTCTTGTTGAAGGTTCTAGTAATTCGAGCTTGGTAAAGCTCGATTTGTTGCTGGGCCTGCAGACGCTTACCGTAAGGCCTCCAATTCTTGGAGTCGCTGTCGATGCTTCTCCTCTGTTGTCATCTCCGCTGTCAGGGCGACGCGTAGAGATGGAATTTGGATTTCGAGTGGAAGCACGGCTTCACACCCATATACCAAAGAAAATGGCGTAGCTTTAGTTGGGGTTCGCACAGTTGTGCGGTAGGCCCATAAGCATTCACCCAGCTTGTCGTCCCAATCACGTTGACTTTTCGAGACGAATTTCTTGAGATGCTTGCCAATGGTCTTGTTGAAAGCTTCTGCGAGGCCGTTAGCGGCAGGATAGTATGCCGTTGAGGACACATTCTGGATTCTGAACTTATGGCAGAATTTCTGGAAAGCCTGGCTGATGAACTGGGGTCCATTATCATAGACAATTCACCGAGGTACCCCAAAACGGTAGATGACGTGATGTTTCACGAATTTGATCGCATCAGATGATTTCACCTCCTTCAAAGGGACGACCTCAGCCCATTTGGAGAAGTAATCGGTTATGGCCAAAATAAACCGATGCCCTTTTGACAATGGAGGGCTGATAGGGCCAACCACATCCATCCCCCATATTTCAAATGGCCAAGTAGAAGTCGTGGAGTGAAGGTAGCATGGTGCTTGATGGATGAAATCGCCGTGTACTTGGCAGGCGTGACATCTTTTGGCATAGGTGATGGCGTCAACGATCATCTTGGGCCAATAATATCCCAACCTTTGGAGTCGGTATGCAAGTTTTGGGCCAGGTTGATGGGCTCCACACATGCCATCATGGGCTTCTTTCAATACCTCCTGTGCCTCCTTTTGTGAAAGGCAGCGAAGCAAGATCCCGTCATGCGATCGACGATACAGTATTCGCGTAATCGCATTATAGTAGTATTTGGGGGCTTTCTTCGAATGGCAGCCGCTTCTTGGTATCTTCAGGCAGGATGCCATATAGGACATAATCAATGTAGGGGAATCGCCAGTCTCTAGGCTCTGGACCGGTTGACAATTCCAGCGCTTCTTTGCTTTGAAAATCTCCTGTTGGCTCCTGGTAATCCTTGAGAGCAATTCTCGGGCAATACAGGTCGTGGCTGTAGACGAATATCTTCTCCATTGCTCCAGCTGGAAGAGCTAAGGAGGCCGCGAGGGATGCGAGTGCATCTGCATGCGCATTTTGCCTGCGCGGTACATGATCGATGTAGAAGTTTGTGAACCTCTTGGCCATGTGGATAGTTGCGTTGTAGTAGGGTACTAGGTCCTCATGTCTAACTTCGTACTCCCCGCGAACTTGGCTGACGATGAGTTTAGAGTCACCGTATGCCTCGAGATTTTTAACGCCAATCTCATCGGCGAACTGCATCCCAATCAAAAGAGCGTTGTACTCCGCTACATTGTTGGAGCAAGATTCGGTAAGCGAAATGGCTCGGGGAATCACATAATTCTGTGGGGAGATGAGTACTACTCCTACCCCTGCTACTAGGTGTCCTTTTGGGCTTGTTCTGGATACACCATCAAAGAAGAGTTGCCACACTTGACTTTCAAACGATGTCTGAGTCAAACAGACTTCGGCCACTTCATCTGGGAGATCCTCGTAGAGTTTGGTTGCCCTCGGATCTGGGTGCTCAGCTAGGAAATCCGCCACCGCTTGTCCCTTAATAGCCTTTTGTGGTAAAAGTGCATCTCATATTGGGACAGCAATATGGCCCATTTTGCCAGCCGGCCGTTCAATGATGAAGGCTTAGTCATAAGTAACCTCAGGGGGTTGACTTTTGATATGATGTTTATAGTTTGGCCTACCAGATAGTGTCGCATTTTCTGAATGGCGAACACTAATGCCAAACATTCCTTCTCGATCGGATTACACCGATGTTCGGCTCCGATCATTGTTCTACTCAGATAGTAGATCGCTTTTTCTCGTCCTTGATCATCATTCTAAGCTAGTAGAGCTCCCAAAGAATGATCCATTGCTCGGACGTATACCAGGAAAGGTTTTCCGGATATCAGAGCTGCAAGGACTGGTGGTTGGGTGAGGTATTGCTTGATTTCCTCAAATGCTTGTTGGCAAGCATCATCCCAAATGAACGAGACACCCTTCTTCATTAACTTAGCGAAGGATTGGCATCTTTCGGAGAGATTGAGATAAACCTGCGGATGTATGCCAATCGTCCTTGCAATCCCCTGAGTTCCTTGAGATTCTTCGGGGGTTGCATCTCCTGAATAGCGCGAATCTTTTCGGGATCTAAATGAATTCCTGTGGAAGCACTACAAACCCTAGGAACTTGCTGCTGGCCACCCCCAGGAAGGATTTAGTAGGGTTCATCTTCAACTAATGGGCACGCATGATGTCGAAGACAACCTTTAGATCAGTGATATGATCACCTTTAGCGCGGCTTTTTACCGCAATGTCATCAACATAGCATTCCACTGTTTTGCGCATTTGCTGCTAGAAAATGGCGTTCATAGCCCTTTGATATGTTGCCCCCGCATTCTTCAGTCCGAAGGGCATGACGGTATAGCAGTAGACCCCAATGGTGTCCTGAAGGAGGTATGCTTTTCGTCGTCAGGATACATTTTGATTTGATTGTATCCTGAAAACCCGTCCATGAAGGACATTCGTTCGAATCCACAAGTATTGTCAATCATGACGTCTGTGATTGGCAGTGGGAATTCGTCTTTGGGACAAGCCTCGTTTAGATCACGGAAGTCGATGCAGATCGGGATCTTTCCGTTTTTTCTTAGCAACAGGGACGATGTTGGCTACCCAATCGGGATGTTGCTCTTCCCTGATGAAGCCAGAATCTATGAGCTTTCTGACTTCTAATTGAATTGCCTCCATTATTTCTGGACGGAACCGTCGCTGTTGTTGTTTGACAGGCTTTATGTCCGGATTGATGTTGAGGCGGTGCATAGCCACTTGAGGATCAAGTCCAGGCATGTCTTCGTAATTTCAAGCGAAGACATCTTTATATTCTTGAACAAGAGATATTAGATCCTTTTTCTCCGACGGTGACAGGCCGTCGCTTATGAAGATGGGCTTAGGATTAGCCTCATCTCCTAGATTGATCTGAATAACCTTGTCTTCTGTGGGTGGCTCTCGCTGTTCAAAGCGGGTATCCCAAAGAGTATTTAAATGTTTGATCCAAGGATCTGTATCGGATTGGATCATTTCTTCATCTCCGTCTTCCAGATGGCTTGTTGAAACCATATTCACTGAAAGTTCTCCGAAGATGTTGCCGACGCTGACATCTGACTCCCACGATGATGTGCCTGAAGAGTTTTTATGGCCTGATGACCCTCTAGAATCAGAGGCTGATGGAGCCAGAGTTGATACATAGCCCAACCCCCTGCGAGTCTGATGATAATAATCGGGTGCTTTTCCTTTGGCACAAAGGATCAAAGTAGCGTTCTCCTCCTTTGCCGAAGTTCAACCCGAGTCTGCTGGTTATGTTATACCCCATGTTTTTCATCATTCTGAGTGCCTTTGGCTCATAATGACCGAAATGAGGGGATTCCTGCTCGCTTTCTGATTCTTCATGATTCATTGGTTCGGATTCAATCGTCCGAAAAGAATTGGTCTTTGGCCCTTCCTTCTCGCTGGAACCATGAATATTGATTGTTGCGCATCGCCGACATTTCGACATGTTTCAAAGGACGATTTCACTGGTACATGCAACGATGTCAAAGCATCCATTGCCGACCAGAGATCGTCATCCACGTCGGTACTAGTATCTGACGGCACTGAATCAGAAGCAAACACAGAAAAATACGCTAAATCTAATTCTTCATTAATGTACCAACCGCCTACATCATCGGCGGAGGTATTATCAACATCGGGCTTATTAATGCCCGTTACAGGGGGATCTAGATCCCACACACACTCATCTTACTCCAGCTCGGTGTCGGCTTCATTGTCATAGTCTGGTTCCTCTGGTTGCGGGACTTCATCTGTTTTCACAGATTCCTGATACAGGAGGGAATCTGTGAAATAATTCTCCACTCCCTTGAATGGATGCCTCTCGGCAATCAGCGTTCGCACCTTTCCACTCCCGTCAATGTATTTCATGACTTGGTGGAGAGTAGAGGGAACGATAGAATTGCGATGAATCCAGGGTCTTCCCAGCAGTAGATTGTAGGACGTGTCAGCATCTATAACGTAGCATGTCACCTCTGACCTTAGGTCTCCAATCTGGCATTTGAGCTTGACCTTCCCCATCGGACGGGTACTATTGGCATTGAACCTATAAATGGTCGTCTGGGTAGGGCTCAAACGGTGAGTAGGAATCCCGAGATGTTGCATGACCCTGCGAGGCATAAAGCTCAACGCGGACCTGGATCCACCTGAATGCGGTTCACCTCAGATGATCCAATATACCCTACGAAGTAAAGGGGTCGATCATGCTTCCCTTTGACTTGCATGTCTTCTGCCGTGAAGGTGATGCAGGGAATATTTTGGGAGGCATGGAGACAATCCTCTACATCTTTCTCCTTTTGTAGCTGGGTCATGAAGACTTCAGCATTAGCCAGAGCTTCTTGTAGAGCTTCTCTGGTCGACTTTGATAGTCTAAGAAGCTCATAAAGCGTAATCCGCGCAGGGATGTTGGCTAGTTGAGCCAGGACATCAAAACGGTAAGGTGTTGTGGATCCTTCCGCTACGTCCTTCGAAAAAACTCGAGAAAACCGAAGTTCTTTCTGTTTCTCCCCGGGTTGCTTCGTGGAGGGCTTGGCTGGCTCTGCAGCGGGTCTTGGAGGAGTTACCTCTGTTTCACCATACTTTTTCAAATTTGGCTGCCCCGAACGGGTTTCTGCCACCAGCTGACTGGGTTCTGCTGCCAGAACTATTGTCTCCTCTTCTGAGTCGGTTAGCGAGGGAATATCAGTTTCCGCTTCTCGAGAAGAGGCACACACCACGTTGCAGGATGAAGCCTTTGCTTTGCCTTTGGACTTCCTGCTGGTTACAGTAGTCTATTGTTGGCCATCAATAAGGTCGGGATGAACCCACATGACTTCTCCCCGAGGTGTGGGAACAGGTACCAAGCCCTTTTCTTGCTGCTGGTGAGGGTCTGTGTTGACCATTCTCAGCTCTCCTCTTGGGATAGGGACTACTCCAGAGGGTGTTGGAGGTTGCCTTGTGATTGGTAGTCAAAAGTGCATTTTTATCATAACATTTACCATCACATTTTCATATTTATTCATTTAATTCTACACAATTATTAATATTTTATTATTTATTGTGTGCAGGCCTCGAATTATTATTTAATAATAAATAAAGCTTAATGAAGCCCAAAAGCCCATATTTGAAGCCAGGTGTAAAGTACAAATATCAATTGTCAAAGTGCAATTATGCAAGGGCTAAAGTTGCAATTATTAAAGATGAGGGAAGGATAGAATTCTACCCAACCCTAAACTCTTGCAGGATGAGCATAAGAGCCAAAGATAAGAAGGAAAGTCGTGATAAAAGATTTGGGATAATTGAGATCAAGGTAACTTGATTACCAAGTTATCTCGAAATCCCAAGATGAAGAGCCAGGATCGAACTTCCAGAAACAAACGCCCAGATGGACGGATCAGGAGAGGCCACGCGCCAAAGCGCGTGGCCAGCAGAGCCAGTATAGCCGCAGAAATGCGGCAAGGACCAGGTTTACGCGGCAGTTTGATCTCATCTGGCTACCAGATTTCGTGGGCTACTTTATCTGGGACTCTTCGCCCCTCTGCACCTATAAATAACCCCTGCAGTGCAACGTACAGAGCGTCCAGCGTCTAGCAAAGGGCCAAAAGCTAGGGTTTAGGTTTTTCTTCTTTCTTCTAGGTTAGATTTTCTTTTCTTTTATTTTCAAGAGAGAGAGAGGCTTATATTGAGCGTGACACCGATGTACCTTCCTCGTCTCTGCCATTGTACTGATTAATAAAGATATTCTTTTATTTTGTTTATTATTCTTATGTCTTGCTTTTATTTTTGTTTTCTCTTCTTTTTCTCTTTGATCTCTGTGGGTGTTGATGAACATACAAGTGAATTCCAAAGCAAGTATAACTAAGCTATGTGAGAACCAGCGATAGTTCATGAAGACGTTCTCCTCCAAGCTACGCATCACTTCGTTCTTGATATGCTTGACGATATAATGTGCACAGGGACTGAGATCAAGTTTATGATCTATGCGTTGAATGCCTCCTAAGCAAGGTAGAACATGTAAGGTTTCACGTTTTTCCTCAACTGAACTAAAGTAAGTATTCTTTTCTTTCTTTTCTTTTCTTTTCTTTTTGTAGATTAAATCACAACTCTTCTCCAAATTCTTCTTTGCCGACCCATTGTAAATACCGCCTTCCTTCTAAACTAACTAACATTTTCTTATTTCTTTTAATAACTAAAAAAGATAAATTTTTAGAGTAAAACTTACAAACGCTTCCATCGCTAGTCCCTCCCTGAGGATCACGACCCGCATAGCCTTGCTACAGCGGATTCGAATTGAACACTTGCACACCTTTAATTCTTAATCTAATATTTCATATTTTGTGTGCAGGTAAAAGTTTTCAATCAAAATTTTGGCGCCGTTGCTGGGGAGGGACGGTAAGTTTTTATCTCTAAAAAAAAAAACATTAACTATTCTTTTATTCTTATCTGTTTGCAGGTTTGGAGAACAGGAAACAGAAACATAGCAGCAGCAGTGGACATACAGCTATTCTGTGCCTCTGCCCTCGAAGGCAGAGCACCAGAACCTACTGTATTGCCGCGGATCCGTGGCCAGAGCCGCAGAAACGCGGCAACAGTAGAGAACTACTGATTTAACTTTTTGCAGGTTGCTGCAAATTGTAAATTCTGTTTACTGCTCTATTCTGTTTTGTTCTGTGATATACCTGTAAATTGCTAATAATTCAACAGTAAATTATTTGTTGTTAAAAATAAAAATGATTAGACATTTGCATATTAGGCACGTGTCTTTTCAATTTATTTATTTTTACTGTTGAAGAGTGCTGGGGAGGCAAGGTACGTACGCATTGTATGTAGAATAGGACTCATCTCTTGGTTGATTTTCTGCTTTGAGTGATTCTTATCTATTTATCTTGTACACTTGCACTAATTCATCTTAAGGGCATAACCCATTAACAAGATAAGGTGGGGATTTCATCACCCTCTTTAGCCCAAAAATCATATCCAAAGCACTCACTAACCCAAGCCTAACTTAAAAATTAGTAGACGTTGGCCCTAGGGACATCTCGGACTCAATAAGAGATTATCCTAAGGAGGAACAGTGTTGGAAGTTGACTCTTGCTAAATCAGTGTCTAGGAAGGGGATTGAGGGCCGAAAGCCCGAAGATTGGTGGTTATTTAATTAAGGAACGTCTTTGACGGAAAACCTCCCACCACTCTTGCCCTGACCTGGCTGATTAACTTGTGGTCAAAGTCTGCACCCTACCTCCCGTGGACAGTCTAACCAGTTAGGAGTCGTCTAGGTCATAGGTCTACCCTAACTTAGGTTAGAATTTTTCTTTTTTTTTGTTTGTTCTTTGTTTGTTTTCTTGTTTGTGTTTGTGTGATATGGCTTATAATAATTTTTCCAATTTTAATCCATATTACACACCTAATTCTTTTCGGATATTACCAACCTGGCATATCATAATTTTGACCAACCTAGTGTGCCGGAATGGTCTTATCCGAATGAAATAAACCCACACCCTCCATCTTATGACTATAATTTCCATAATAATTTCAACTCGTCACAGAGTTCATGGGGTTTCGATTCCCCCGAGTTTAATTCTCAACCAAATTGTCCTTCATATCCATCTAGTCCACATTCTTTCAATGATTCATACTCTGATCCCCCCATTCAGAATAGATTACCATCTATCGGGGAAATGATAAGTATGCACGAGTCCAAGCAACAAACCACCACAATCTTAGACATGATGATGCCGTGAGTCCACCGACTCACAACTCATCACGATTACACTTCCTTTTCCAAGCCCAATCACAAAAGAGGCTTGAAGCCATGACTCAGGCTAGATTAGCTCGTGAGCATGACATAGATTTGATGGTTCAATCCTTACGTTCTCACCGTCCGGCTAATTCTGATATCGCTGACCACTCTTTTAGAGCCGGCGAACCAAGTTGCTTTGGACAACAAGATCTATTTCAGTGCCATCATTTGAACTTGCCGAAACTCCAATTCTTGATAATTTGGCAAGTTTTTCCTTTCCTGAAATAGAACTTGAGGATGAATATGATCTTGATCCCCAACTTGATGATTCAATTTATTTCCTGATCCAATAATGACTCCAGTGTCTTCACCTGATTTCACTTTTCCGAGTCAACATTGGACCCTATTCTAATTCATCATGAAATTGATCACCCATTTTAGATGATCATATTGAAACTTGACCAATTGTGCAATTTTGAAAATCTTATGGATAAATTGGCAAGTTCTTTTTATTACATTGAACCCAATGAGATATGCGACCTAGATTCTCACATCTCTTTACTTCTGAAACTGATTGTACAATTCTGACGGAAGATGTTGACCTAGTTTTGAAGAATTGTATGGCGATGAGCTAGAATTCCTTAATATTGAAAGTAAAGAGATATCACCCATATTAGGTCACATTCCATTGTGGGAAGAAGATTGTGGACTTGAGTTTCAATTCTTGACTTGGACTCAATTCTTGAATCTAGCCCGACTCCTGAGCCCTACTTGATTTGAGCATCTTCCTTGAGTCGGTATTCGTTCCCGTACCTATAATGTCCAAGTCAATAATTCCATCTTTTCATACTCCATTTTGGGACAAGGAGGTTGAGACAATTAACTCTGAAATTTATTATGAAATTTGAAATTTGATGGGGTGGAATACTAAAAATTGATTATACATATATTTTAGTGGGTTATGTAAGGAAAGTTTCTGGTGGGTTCACCAAATTATCTGTCATCTTGATTGGGCCGCATTTCGTGGACCAATTAGACCACCTCCGGACCACCACCCTAAGGTAACTTCCGCCTTCCCTTGTTCTGTTTCATGCATATATGCATTCATTCATACATTGAGGACAATGCATGAGATAAGTGTGGGGGTGGGCTTTACTAACATACTAACATAAGTAGACACTAACAAAATTTGCTAAATAAAAAAATTTTAAAAAAAAAAATGTTATAAAAAGGAAATATTTTGACTTATTTTTTTTTTTGAAAGAAATCTAAGTTAGTCTTAAGGATTAGGAAAATCGTGATTAGGATTTCTAAAAACTTGGTCAAAATAAATAAATTGTTTAATTTTTAGGTATAGGAGAGAATTGAATAAGTAATTAGTCTTGATTTTTACCTTAATGAAATATGCATACCTAATGCATATCTAGGATTCTAAGACAAAGACCCTTGTGCCTCATAAAAAAAAAAAAAAATTCACCAATTAAACTGGATACATGTGCCTCAAGAAGCATAAGTATTCACGCCTAAAGGTGAGTATAAAAAAATAATAATAAAACCTTAGTTTCGTGGCCTGGTTCACTCGAATTTGAGTCCGCGGGGTGTTTTCTCACCTGGTGCCCTAAAGCCGACCGGTTTGGGAGTCACCGACTTTAAGTTCGCTACATGGGTGGATTAGAAAGCCTAAACTAAGAAAAATTACTTATATGTACTAACACATCTAATAATCAATTAGTTAGGTATTAGGGCCTCAAGAAGCCTTGATACTTACACGAAAGAATATTAGATGAGTTATACATATCAATATATATATATATATATATATATATATATATATATTAATAAATAATAAAGAGGCATGAGAGTCCAAGTTAAGGAATTCCTAGTAAAAACATAAGAATGCTATGATTTTTTTGTAACGAAAAAGACTATATTAGAAATTCAATTTTAATTCTTACCTAAAATGGAAAACAATTAACTTTATAAAGACTAAGTTTGAAGAATGAATAAAAATGAGGATCCTAAAACTTATAGACTACTTAGTCTCTTTCAAATATAATTCAAATATTTTTCTTTTTATGGATTTTGTGGTGCAATCCGCTGAAAACCCTCACGAGACAACACTCGTCCTCTAGGGTAACCTAGAGGTTTAACGGGTTGTTGCACATGCTAAGTGCAATCGTGATTCCTACGAAAGTGAGTTAGGTTAGATTAATTTTTCTTTTCTTTGTTTTTACTCGAGGACGAGCAAAAAAATAAGTGTGGGGGTGTGATTGGTAGTGAAAAGTGCATTTTTATCATAACATTTACCATCACATTTTCATATTTATTCATTTAATTCTGCACATTTATTAATATTTTGTGATTTATTGTGTGCAGGCCTCGAAATAATAAAAAGAAAGAATTAAAGCTTAAAAAGAGCCCAAAAGCCCACATTTGAAGCCCAGTGCAAAAGTGCAAATATCAATTGTCAAAGTGCAAATACACAAGGGCTAAAGTTGCAATTATCAAAGAAGAGGGAAGGATAGACTTCTATCCAACCCTAAATACTTGCAGGATGAGGATAAAAGCCAAAGATAAGAGTGCAAAGATAAGTAAATTCGTGGATAAAGATATTGGGAGATTTGAAATCTAGATAACTTGATTCCCAGTTATATCCAAATCCAATGATAAAGAGCCAGGATGCAGCTTCCAGAAGCAAACGCCCAGATGGACGGACCAGGAGAAGCCACGCGCCAAAGCGCGCGGCAATCTGCCACCAAAATGCCGCAATTCCACGGCAAATGCCGCAATTCCACGGCAATTCAGATAAGCCAGGGCAACGGCTTTTGTGTACGACTTGTGTTCGGACTCTAACTCCTTCTGCGCCTATAAATACCCCCTGCAGTGCAACACAGAACGTCGTCCAGCGCAGTACAGGGCCAAAATTAGGGTTTCTTCTAGGTTTTCTTCTTTTGTAATTAGGTTTTTCTTTTATTTTCAAGAGAGAGAGAGGCTTATGTTGAGCGTGACACTGATGTACCTTCCTCTTCTCTGCCATTGTACTGATTAATAAAGGTAATCTTTTCTTTTGTTCATTGTTCTTATGTTTTACTTTTCTTTTTGTTTTCTTTTCTTTTTTCTCTTTGATCTATGTTGATTGTATATGAGCATGCAAGTGATTTCTGAAGCACGAGTATAACGAATCTTAGCGAGAGCCAACGATATTTCATGGAGATGTTTTCCTCCTCAAGGTACGTATCAATTCATGCTTGCCAAGGCTTGATGATCTAATGCGAACAGGGGACTGAGATCAATCCATATTTATGCTTTATGCGTTCATACCTCCAAAGCAAGGTAGAAAGTGTTAAGATTTCATATTGTTCCTCAACCAAGGTTAGTATTTCTTTTATTTATTTTCTTTTCTTTTCTTTTCTTTTTGTAGATTAAATCACAACTCTTCTCCCAATTCTTTATTTGCCGACTCATTGTAAAATACCGCCTTCTTCTTAACTTAGCTTAAAAATAAATAATTTTTAGGGTAAAACTTACAAACGCTTCCATCGCTATTCCCTCCCTGAGGATCACGACCCGCATAGCCTTGCTACCGCGGATTAGTATTGAGCACCTCGCACACCTTTAATTCTCAGATCTAATATTCATATTTTGTGTGCAGGAAAACTCAGTCAACAATGCCACAGAAAGAGGATTGAAGATTACAATTTTTATGTTTACCACTCTATCAAATTCAACCGTCTGATGAGTCATATTCAACAAACAACGCCGACTTGCTGCAAGATTGAATTCCCATATTGAATTAGGATTGAGTTAAACCTTCTAATTTGTATTCTATTATGATTAGCTCCAAGGCCTATTTAAAGAGCTGAAAATCTCTCATAATTAGATACCTCCACATTTGAAATCATAACTTACGATTTTTTGTTTGTCTCTTCTTCAAATTTCTTTTATAATTTTTAGATTTAGTTCTAGATGTAGTTCTAATCCTACTTCTAGTTTAAGCTTCATAAAGAAGGAAGAGGCTATTGTATTGATCGTGACAGATTAATAAATAAGGTTCTTTTGTTCTTTTTTCAATTTTCTTTTCATTAATATTTATTTGCTTTCTTTTATATATTTTCTTAATTTAGTTTTCAAGGTTGTGTAGCTAGATCTTTTCTCATAGCTTGCTAAGATATCACAACCATCACATCTAATGTCTAGTAGATAACCGGATTAGATCATATGCATGCCTACTCTAATTTTTATTCTTGAAGACTCATTAGAATAAGCAACTAGGTTAAACACTTTTAATTGTTCTTCTTAATCTATACTTGATAAAGATCTTAATATTTTAATATTCAACTTTAATAAGTGTTTGGGTTAAAGATTTGCTTGTACTTTCTAATAATCTTACTATATACTTGACAGGCAATCTTGATATTATAATGTTACATCTTGGTTTGTGTTATTTCAACTCGTGCCCTAGTTTCTGTCCTATGTATCTTACGTGATCTTGTAGTAAAATATCATGTTTAGAATTTAAAGTGAAGTATTATCTATCTAGTGTTAGCATGTATGGTAGTCGATTATTAGTGATTTATGAACTTTTCATTTAGGTTAACACTTTCTCCCAATACAATCCATCTTTTCTCTTTCTAAGTTCTAACAATAGAGAAGATAATAAGAAGACAATAGTACCGAAAAGATTCTATCGCATTTCTCCCTGAGGTTCGACCTGCTTTAGCCCTAGCTACTGTAGATATATTGTGGGAGACAGAGACACGTATCCATCCAGATAACATCCTTCTAACCCTCAACTATATCTTTGTTTTTCCCAATCAAATTTCTGGCGCCGTTGCTGGGGAGGGAACGGTATACATTGTTTTCTAATTAAATTCTTCTCTGTTTGTGTGAAAATCATAAAAAAATATTTCCCATGGCCTATCTAAATTCATTTGGTTTTCATTTGATAAGTCAAGACCATTCTTTCATCTATCAATCTTTTTTTCTAAATTATCATGACTATCCCCACCCTACTCTATCATCTTTTACATCCTATCATAGGGCTGTCAACGGGTCGGGTTCGGGGCGGTACATGTGGTACCAGACCCAAACCCGTTTACCCAAGGCGGTACCATACCCGTCCGTTTACCCGCGGGTCTAGAAGGTGGTTTTCATACCCAGATCCGCTGTACCAGCGGGTCAAGACCCGTTTACCCGGACCCATAACAAAAGAAAAAAACAAGTTACATAAATAAAAACAGTGACAAAAACACACAAAGAGAGGGGGAAAAACTTTTATAAAACGAAAGAAAGCATGTTTTAATATCAATAAAGGATGAAATGCAACCAGATGCAAGAGGTGGAGGGAAAATTTTCGATGAAAGACTCTAATAAAGGAAAAAATTTAAAGCAAGGCCCCCTAGCTTATTTGGAAAACACAGCAATAGGATCACCCACTAATCAACCAATAGTCTTCAATACTTAAAGCATAAAGGGATCATTTACTGATAGAGTCTGGAGCCTAGATCTCTAGGGTTTTAATTCTATTAGTGTTATTTTTATTTATGTTTCTATTAGTATTATTTTTATTTATGTTTTGAAAAGGGTAAATGGGTAATCGGTCTGGTTCAAGTAAAATCAGACCTATCCCATTTAATAATCGGGTATACGGGTATACGGGTAAACGGGTATGGGTCCAGAGCAGCCCTTTCCATACCCGCTTAACCGGGTCGTGTCCGGTCGGGTCCCGACCCATTGACAGGCCTATCCTATCTATAATTGGGTGCAATTATCAAGAACCTGAAATTGATCAAAGTTCTAAAAACCATTTTGAAGATGAACTTAACTGTTTCGATAATTTGATTAGGGATACCTTGGTTAGTTACATCCCTCCAAAAGATATAATGAATTCAAGTTTTGAGGAGATGTTTGAGAATGAGCTCATATTTCTAGGTATTCATGTTGAACTAATAATATTGTGTGATAACGAGGATGAATTTGTAAATAGTGGTGGAGAGAAAAAGAGAAGGAGGAAGTGGAAAGTGATGAACAAATTGAAAAGGATGAGAGCTAAATTGACAAAAAGATTGACCTCTTCAATTTTATTACTAAAGAGGACACATTGGAATGATGGAAAGCGAGCTAGAGGGAATAGATCTAGATAGATTTAGAGGTGTACCTCTTTTACATTTTATTTCATGCATTTCATTTATACATTAAGGACAATGCATGAGGTAGGTGTGGGGGAGGCTTTACTAACATACTAACATACGTAGATACTAACAAACCTTTTCTTTTTTTTCTTTTAAATTTTTTTGAAAATAAAACAATATTTTAATTTATTTTTGTAAGTAATTAAGTTAATTTTAAGGAATAGAAAAATCATAATTAGGATTTCTTACTACTTGGTCAAATAAGATTATTTGTTTGATTTTTAGGTTTAGGAGAAAAAATTTAAAAGGTAATTTAGTTTTGATTTTTACCTTAATGAAATATGCATATTTTACACACTTACATACTTAAAATTCAAAAACAAAGACTCTTGTGCCTTAATAATATATATATATACATAAACAGATCTAATTATTGATTAATTAGGTGTTTTGGCCTAAGAAAGCCTTTGTATTTATGCGAAAGGTAATTAGGTAAGTTTTAAAAAAATGAATATAATATATGTATTAACACATCTAATAATCAATTAGTTAGGTACGAACGCCTCAAGAAGCCTTTATACTTACACGAAAGAAATTAGATGAGTTATATATATTTAAAAAAAAGTGTTTAAAGGGCAACAAAGTGGTAATACTTTGAACTTTTTTCAAAAAAATAAGGCATAAAAAGAGTCGGAGTTGAAAATTTTTAATTCAAAATACACGGTCACAAAGATGCATATGACTTAGGGTAAGATAATAGACATGATGAGACATTCAGAACCCTAACCTAAATTGATGATAAATATTTAAATAAAGCTAAGAATGAATAAGTAAATTATCCTAAGACTTTTAGATTACTTAATTTCTGCAAAAATATTTCAAATATTTTCCCTTTTTTCAAAATAATTTCAAAAATATTTATATTTCTCATTTTATTTTCTTTTATGAATTTTGTGGGTGTAATTCACTGAAAACCCTCATGGGACAACATGCGTCCTCTAGGGGTAAACTAGAGGTTTAATGGCTTGTTGCACGTGTTAAGTCCAACCGTGATTCTGACGAAAGTAAGTTAGATTAGATTAGTTGAAATACCTTTTGAAATACAAGATTTAATAATGAATAATAATATTTTCTTATTGCATGTATTTTGTGTTAATTATTATTGTTGTTATGTATTATTATGGTTATTACTATTGGTAATTATTATTATTATTATTAAATATCTTTGTGTATTATTGTTATTATTATTATTTTTAATATTATTGATATTTATTTTGTGTATTATTCTTAGACAAGATCACTCTTGCCCCCTATTTTTCTCTTTCTTTTTCTTTCATTCTCTTATTCTTTATCATAAGTCCAATCTAAACCCAAGTATCCATTTTCATATGCTTTACCTTTACCCATTAACCCATATCCATTTCCTATCTTTCTTTTATTTTTCCATGGCCCATGCCATGAGCCCATTTCCATTTCTTCTATTTTTCTTTGATTTGAGCTAAAACCCAAACCAAACCTATTACCAAATATCTAATTTTAATCTTATCTTAAATTCAAATCATAACAAAAATCATATCTAATTCTAACTTAGCCAAATCTACATCCTATTTTCAAAATCACAATCTCAACTAATTCTATTTCAAAAATAAAATTCTAACTAATCTTTAATCTATTTTAATCCTTATCCTATCAACTAAGTCCCTAAATCCTAACTGTGTAATTCTATATCTTAACTACCTAATCATTAACCCTATATCTCTCTCTCCCTATATTTATTTCTACCTTATCATATCCATCAAATCTAAATCTTAACTAACCCAATCCTCATATATCCTAACTATTAAATTCTATAGTTATTATAATATCCCTAGTTAGAAATACTATATTTTCATTTTTCTAAAGTATTTATTTTGATTTACTGATTATTTTTCATAATCAACTTAATTTATTATTTTCTTTCTTGTGATTATTATTATTACTAAATATGGAAATTATTTTTAAAGATAGTAAATGGTATTTTAGCTTTAAATATTATTACCAATATTAATTATCAATATTTTTAGTACTTATTACTATTATTTCTATTATTATCCTTATTATTAATTGCTATTATTATTACATTAAGATTATTATTATTTCTTATTGATATTATTAGAAATATTATTATTATGGTTATTGTTATTGTTAATTAATATTATTATTATTGTTTGGTAGTAATTATTATTATTAGTTGAGACAAATTATTATTATCTATTATTACATCATGTATCTTAAGTTTTATCATTGATAATTAATTATTACTGATATTTATATTAATTACTATATTTAGTTTTAATTGTTATTATTATTATGGTTATGAGTAATTACTTTTATTAATATTTTGGTTAATTATTTTTGGTGTTACTATTAATTATTAATATTATTATAGTTTGTATTTATTTATTATTATTTGTAGTATTCTTCTTTCCCTTGGCTCATATACCCATTATCTTTCCAACCCATAACCCATTACACAACAGACCCAAACCCTCAACCCATTAGCATACCCATAACCCACACCCACTTACCCATTATCTCTCCATATATAACAGTCTCCTAATTCTAACTTAACTCCAATCAAAAGCCCTAATCCCCATCTCCTTCTCATGCTGCCGCCTCCTTCCCTCTGATCCACGCATCCAGGACAGCCGCCCTTGCCCAGGCCGCAGCAACAGCAGCACCAACGACAGCCCGGAGCATCCCCGGTCTTCCTTGCCTCTCCGACGTTCCTCCGCGTGCATCTCCGGCAGCCCGACCTCTCCTCCAGCCCTATTCGGCAGCCAGTAGCGGTCGCTGTAGGATCCAGCACTGCCCAACTTCCCCTTGCTGGCCACGCACAGTAGCGCCCAGCAGCCGCGTCTGCCCCCTCACGGCAACAGCCCAGGCCACAGCCCCCCGGGTGAAGTCTAGCGCAACAGCAGAAGCCTAGGCACATCCCCTACTTGCGCACCCTTGGCAGCGCCCCTCCTCCACCATGACCGGATTCCCCATGCTGTCCTCCTCCCCTGTACACAAGCCGAGCTCCAGCAGCGAGGACAGCCCGCGACAGCAGCCATGGCGCATATCGACGGCCTACGGCGAACCTCCGCGGCGCTCCGCGACTCCCCGATCTCTTCGAGCACTTCTCTAGTGAGCCACCAGCAGACTCCGCAGCCTCCGACTACTCCGTCGTCTCCGCCGCCGTGAACCTTTTTGCTGTGAGATTCCTCCTCCCTCTCATTCTCTATTTGTTGTAAGTAGTTGTAATATTTTGTGTGTATGTATGTAATAATGTATAGATTAATTAATTGTGTGTGAGTAATTGCATTATTATCAGGTGTGTGTTGTGTACGTGACTGAGTGTGCGCGTGTGTGAGTTTGTGTGTGTGTGTGTGTTAAGTGGATGGGTATGTATATATAATGTATTATGTAAGTATATGTGTATACTTGTATATGTATGTGCACGTGGGTGTACGTGTATGTATCTGTATGCACGTGCGGGTGTTAAGCATGTATTTATGTCTATATGTATGTGTTGGTTGCGTGTTACAGTGTTTCGGACCCGTTCGGTGAGATTCGAACCCAGCTACAGAAGATCCGGACCCGATTCAGATTCGTGCCATTGTGGACCCGATACACAGGCGATTCGAAGACCGATCCATTGGATGATCCATAAATCAGTACCGGTTTTGTGCAGTGAAGACCAGACAACGATTCGGTTTCAAAACCGCGTCATATCATGTGAGTGTTTGTTCTTGTGTATTTATCTTTATCGGTATGTATTTACATGTTACTCTTATCATTTCAAGTGACTTTCTATTATATTTTACCAGTTTGATTTCTTATACCTCTTCATGAGACATCTATAATTGTTCACTTTAATTACATAGTTGATAGGAGTTTGTATCAACGTCATTTCATGTGTTAGTAGTTTGTCGTTGTTGGTTTAGGCCTTGTAGCGTATACCTTAGACAGTGACTCATTTCAATCTACTGGTTAGTTGGTCCAGTTCATATTTGAGGACAAATGGCATATTTTATGTAGAGTACTTCTCTGACTTGTTATTCTTTCATTTGGTAATAACTTACGTGATGATTCATTCGGGTATTGATGACAGACTTGTTATGATGTTTCTTTACTAAGAATTGGATTACTTAATGCTTGGATCAGTATATGGACTTAGTTGGAGTTTGGGTTGAACTAAGATCTATGTTATTTACATAGGATATTGATCAGTATTTAGATGTGACTAATTTTTGTTGGATTGCGACCAGATGTGTGGGTATCTTACCTTTGACTTCGATATATGATATCATATTTGTTTTTGGATTATTAGAAGCAAGGGTTCCTAGATGTATCAACTGATTATATCATTTGATTATGGATAAGTTGTTGGTATTGACTTAGAAGTGAATTATTCTAGATTGCAGTTGTTTGAGGATACTTCCTCTTTAGATATGATTTTGATATGTGCTGACTGGTTGATCTCGAGGATATACCATGTGCTTCATGGTTAGTTATTGATTACTTCAGTTAATAGAGATTGAGCTATTGTGATAGTGACCTAGTCGATATCAGTGATCCTGTACCTCAGAGTTATCAGATAGCAGTCATCGCTTTATCAGTTATTGGTGAGACTATTTATTGGTGATCATATAATGTGTTTAGAGTTTATAGGAGTTGGTAAATATCTGTATCAGTTACCAGTTGTCAGTGACACCAATATGCTAGTAGCTATAACTCCAATATCTTATTTCAGATGTCAGATATTAGTTGTCAGCTATTCAGTTGTCAGATGTCAGTTGTCAGTTGTCAGATTATCAGCTAGTATTGACATCGGTAATTGTTGGAGATACCATTTACTATTACATATTAAATCACACTGATTGCTTGTTTAAAAAGACACCCATAACCCGAGGAGCAGGGGTAATTGCCTGATGATGCATGTCGTGTATTTTGGAAGGACTTATTATGGTACCGAGTTGTGGGTTCCAGCCATGGGGAACCAAGGTAGTACTGGCTACCTATTCGGTTGTCAGTTGTCAGGGCTATGCCCGGATTACGGCGCCACATTAGTTGTCTTTTCGTGTGGGGCTGTGGTCTTCAGTTATTAGAGCCTTGCGAATTGTCCTGGTTCAGTGTCAGGGGTGTTAGACCGTGGTATCAGGCATGCACGGTACCCTTCCAAAACACATGCATTACATTGGCAGGCATTTATAACAACGATAACTTTGTTTGATATGTGAAAAAACGGCTGTGGTATGGGACACTGCTAAGTACTACATTAGTTAGGTTAATAATAACCAATCAGAGTTAGTTACTCATCAGATTAGTGACATATGCTAGTTACACATCTTGACATCAGTTATTTGTTTACAGTTGTGACAGTTGCCTCTTATTTTTATTCATGTTGTTATTCAGTTATCCTTCAATCGTCTGTTTATCATGTTATTTAGTTATCGTATATATGCAGTTATTCTTATTATTATTCTGTGCACAATGTTTATATGCACGAGCTCTTTCCTTTACACACACACTCACTAGGTCGCTTTCTGACGACCCTGGATTTGTATGTCCAGATATTGAACGCTTTGTTTTTATTGTTCAGGTGTTCGATTGGACCGTACGCTTCACGAAGAGCTAGAGTTTCTCCCTATTTATTCTGTTATTCTCATCTTTCTTCCCTTCCTGTTATTTCCTTATTCTCAATATATCAGATTCAATTGTTATTCCACTTCTTCATTTATATGATATCATGCGTGGAGGCTTATATGTGATATTGCAGTAATCATGATTCATTATAGTTTCGATTTATGCCTTGTTTCTTGTTACTTAAGGCTTAGCGCGTATACATGAGGTATTTTTCTTGCGTATATGCATCACCGACTAGTGTCGCGTCCCGCTCCAGCGTATTTTGGGAAGTGGGGCATGACAAGGTTTTCTTAGTATCAGTGCCTAGGTTTTTCGACTTGCGTCTTGAATTTTGGATTTTTGATATTTGCAAGATAGACCTAGTTCTTACCGGTAACTTGAAACAAGCTATAGTTACACTGTAATATACATATCCTATCCATTATGATATTCAGTCCATTTAGAATTGGTCGTCCTTCCTTTGGAAATCCTTATCTTTGATCTTTTGATATCCTTGATTTTTACTCTTTTTTTAGAGTGATCTGGATTTTCATCTTACTTCTCCTCCTTCTTCTCGATTTTTTTCCTTGATTTTGTCTCTTGAGATTGGTTACTCCTTGCTGAAGTCGGTAGCAAAAATCAGAGTAGCGCAGCGAAAGCGTGTGGATTTATGATGTGCAGAGAAGCGACGTGAAGCTTGTTTGTTTCCTCTGATTGTGAATTCTTTTTACCATTCCCTGCCCTATTGAATTTCGGGGACGAAATTTTTATAAGGTGGATAGAATGTAATATTCTTAGTTAGAAATACTGTATTTTCATTTTCCTAAAGTATTTATTTTGATTTACTGATTATTTTTTTATAATCACTTAATTTATTATTTTCTTTCTTGTGATTATTATTATTATTAAATATGGAAATTATTTTTAAGATAGTAAATGGTATTTTAGCTTTAAATATTATTACCAATATTAATTATCATATATTTTAGTTACTTATTACTATTATTTCAATTATTATCCTTATTATTAATTGCTATTATTATTGCATTAAGATTATTATTATTTCTTATTGATATTATTAGAGATATTATTATTATGGTTATTGTTATTGTTGACTAATATTATTATTATTGTTTGGTAGTAATTATTATTATTAGTTGAGATTAAGTATTATTATCTATTATTATATCATGTATCTTAAGTTTTATCATTGATAATTAATTATTACAGATATTTATATTAATCACTATATTAGTTTTATTCTTATTATTATTATTATGATTATGAGCAATTACTTTTATTAATATTTTGGTTAATTATTTTGGTGTTATTATTAATTATTAATATTATTATAGTTTGTATTTATTTATTATTATTTGTAGTATTCTTCTTTCCCTTGGTTCCTATACCCATTATCTTTCCAACCCATAACCCATTACACAATAGACCCAAACCCTCAACCTATTAGCATACCCATAACCCAAACCCACTTACCCATTATCTCTCCATATATAACCATCTCCTAATTCTAGCTTAACCCTAATCAAAAGCCCTAATCCCCATCTCTTGCTCATGCTGCCGCCTCCTCCCCTCTGATCCACGGCAGCCAGGACAGCCGCCCTTGCCCAGGCTGCGGTAACAGCAGCACCAACGACAGCCCGGAGCATCCCCGACCTTCCTTGCCTCTCTGACGTTACTCCACGTACATCTCCGGAAGCCCGACCTCTCCTCCAGCCCTATTCAGCAGCCAGTAGCAGTCGCCGCTGGATCCAGCACTGCCCAGCTTCCCCTTGCTGGCCGCGCACAGCAGCGCCCAGCAGTCGCGTCTGCCCCCTCATGGCAACAGCCCAGGCCGGAGCCCCCCTGGGTGAAGTCCAGCGCAACAGCAGCATCCTAGGCACTCCCCCACTTGTGCACCTTTGGCAGCGCCCCTCCTCCACGATGACCAGATTCTCCATGCTGTCCTCCTCTTCTGTACACAGACCGAGCTCCAGCTGCGAGGGCAGCCCGCGACAGAAGCCATGGCGCATCTCGACGGCCTTCGGCGAGCCTCCGGGGCGCTCCGCGACTCCCCGATCTCCTCGAGCACTTCTCCAATGAGCCACCAGCAGACTCCACGACCTCCGACTACTTCGTCGTCGCCGCCGCCGTGAACCTCTTTGTTGTGAGACTCCTCCTCCCTCTCATTCTCTATTTGTTGCAAGTAGTTAATATTTTGTGTGTATGTATGTAATAATGTATAGATTAATTAATTTTGTGTGAGTGATTGCATTATTATCATGTGTATGTTGTGTACGTGACTGAGTGTGTACGTGTGTGAGTTTGTGTACGTGTGTTAAGTGGATGGGCATGTATATATAATGTATTATGTAAGTATATGAGTATACTTGTATATGTATGTGTACGTGGGTGTACGTGTATGCATTTGTATGCACGTGTGGGTATTAAGCATGTATTTATGTTTATATGTATATATTGGTTGCGTGCTACAGTATTTCGGACCCATTCAGTATGATTCGAACCCAGCTACAAGAGATCCGGACCCGATTCGTTGTGGACCCGATACACAGGCGATTCGAAGACCGATCCATTGGATGATCCCTTGATCAGTACCAGTTCGTGCAGTGAAGAGACGGTGATTCGGTTCTGAAACCACGTCATTTCATGTGAGTGTTTGCTCTTGTGTATTTATCGTTGTCGATATGCATTTACATGTTACTCTTATCATTTCATGTGACTTTCTATTATATTTTACCGGTTTGATTACTTATACCTCTTCATGAGACATCTATGATTGTTCACTCTAATTACATAATTGATAGGAGTTTGTATCAGCGTCATTTCATGTATTAGTAGTTTGTCGTTGTTAGTTTAGGCCTTGTAGCGTATACCTTAGACAGTGACTCATTTCAATCCACTGGTTAGTTGGTCTAGTTCATATTTGAGGACAGATGGCATATTTCATGTAGAGTATTTCTCAGACTTGTTATTCTTTCATTTGGTAATAAGCTAGGTGATGATTCATTCGGGTATTGATGACGGACTTGTTATGATGTTACTTTACTAAGAAATTGGATTACTTAATGCTTGGATCAGTATAAGGACTTAGTTGAAGTTTGGGTGAACTGGGATCTATGTTATTTACATTGGATATTGATCAGTATTTAGATGTGACTAATTTTTGTTGGATTGCGACCAGATGTGTGGGTATCTTACCTTTGACTTCGATATGTGATATCATATTGGTTTTGGATTATTAGAAGCAAGGGTTCCTAGATGTAGCAACTGATTATATTATTTGAGTATGGATGAGTTGTTGGTATTGACTTAGAAGTGAATTATTCTAAATTGTGATTGTTTGAGGATGTTTCCTCTTTAGATATAATTTCGGTATGTGCTGATTAGTTGATCTCGAGGATATACCATGTGCTTCATGGTTAGTTATTGATTACTTCAGTTAATAGAGATTGAGCTATTGTGATAGTGACCTAGTCGATATCAGTGATCCTGTACTTCAGAGGTATCAGATAGCAGTCATCACTTTATCAGTTATTGGTGAGACTATTTGTTGGTGATCATATGATGTGTTCAGAGTTTATAGGAGTTGGTAGATATTTGTATCAGTTACTAGTTGTCAGTGACACCATTGTGCGAGTGGCTATATCTCTATTATCTTATTTCAGATGTCAGATATTAGTTGTCAGATTATCATCGATAGTTGTTGGAGATATCAGTTACTATTACATATTAAATCACATTGATTGCTTGTTAATAAAAGACACCATAACCCGGGGAGCAGGGGTAATTGCCTGATAATGCATGTCGTGTATTTTGGAAGGACTTATTATGGTACCTAGTTATGGGTTCCAACTATGGGAGACCAAGGTAGTACTGGCTACCTATTCATTTGTCAGTTTTCAGGGCTATACCTGAATTACGGCGCCACACTAGTTGTCTTTTCATGTGGGGCTATGGTCTTCAGTTATTAGAGCCTTGCGGTTATCCTGATTCAGCGCCAGGGGTGTTAGACTGTGGTATCGGCATGCACGGTACCCTTCCACAACACATGCACTACATTGGCAGGCATTTACAACAACGATAACTTTATTTGATATATGAAAAAACGACTGTGGTATGGGACACAACTAAGTACTATATTAGTTAGGTTATTAATACCCAATCAGATTAGTGACATATGTTAGGTTACACATCTTGACATCAGTTGTTTGTTTACAGTTGTGATAGTTGCCTTTTATCTTCATTCATTTTGTTATTCAGTTATCCTTCAGTCGTCTGTTTATCGTGTTATTTAGTTATCTTATATCTGCATTTATTCTTGTTATTATTCTGTGCACATTGTTTATATGCACGAGCTCTTTCCTTCGCACACACACTCACTAGGTCGCTTTCTGACGACCCTGGATTTGTACGTTCAGATATTGGATGCTTTGTTTCTATTGTTCAGGTGTTCGATGAGACTGTATGCTTCGCGAAGAGCTGGAGTTTCTCCATATTAATTCCAGTATTCTCATCTCTCTTACCTTCCTGTTATTTACTTATTCTCGATATATCAGATTCAGTTGTTATTCTAGTTCTTCATTTATATGATATCATGTGTGGAGGCTTATATGTGATATTGCAGTAATTATGATCCATTATAGTTTCGATTTTAGCTTGTTTCGGGTTACTTAAGACTTAGCGCGTATACGTGAGGTATTTTCCTTGCGTATATGCGTCACCGACTCGTGCGTCCCGCTCCAGCATATTTTGGGAAGCGGAGCGTGACAGTTATCTTAATTAAATAAAAATCCTAACTAACCTAATCTCTCATTATCTCCTTATCCTAACCATCTATTCTTAAATTATCTTAATCCTAACTATATAATCATAACCAATTAGCATCTTCTATATAAACATCTAATCCTAAATAAAAACCCTAACCTAATCTTCTCCTCTTTTCTTTGCTGGCAGCCCTAACCCACCATACGACCTCCTCTTTCTTCTCTAGCGAGACCCTGGCGGCAGCTCGTGACACTTCAACATCCTTGCGGCCTCCGCCTTCTCTGTCGTTGAACTCTCCATGGCCGGCAGTGAGTTTCTCCCCTCCGCGGCTTCCGCCTCCTCCAGCGAGCTCCACCGCGGCATTCTCTTGGTCGTGTCTCCTCCTGTACTGTAAGTATGCTTTCTCTTCCTCTCTATTTTTATGTTATTATGTATGTATTTATGTATGTGTCATTTGTGATTGGGTGTACATAAATTATTATATGATGGTACATTTGTGGATTTATGTTATGTGTGCATGGAGGTGTGCATGTTTGTTGAATATGTTTATGTAAGAGTGTGTATGTATGTATACATAAATATATGCATGATTATAAGTGTGTGAGTATTGTGTATGCCTGGGTATATGCGTGATTATTTGTATGTATGTATATACTCGTGTGTGTGTGTGTGTGTGTATATATATATGTATGTATAGGGGTGTGTATATGTGCATTTACGTGTACGCATGGCTATATGTGTTTGGTTATATGTGACAGTAATGTAGACCTGTTCGAGCGCTCCGTGCCCGGTAACAGAAGACCCAGACCCGATTTGGATTTATATTCCTTATGGACCCGATAACTGACAATTCGAAAAGCGAACCATGGGAAGATCCGGAGATTTGTACCGATTCGTGTAGTGGAAACCAAATGGGGACTCGGTTCCAAAATCGCGTAATTTCATATGAGTGTTTGTTTATTATCTATTTCAATTTCAGTGTTTTATCTTAATGCTTCATATGCATGTATATATTATTCTGTATTATTCTGTTCATGCTGGTCACTATTGTTACATTGTGATGCTTTGATATTATTTTGTTGATATATCGTTACTCTGTTACTAACAATATTATCGATTCCATTATTCTAGCAGATGAGTATTAGTCTTCATCCTCCTTATTAGTAATGGCCAGATGAGAATTTAATTGTAAAGTTGAGGAATAATTAATGAGATTGCTTCATTAATAGATTGGATCAGTAGACTATATTAGGGTGAGGTTGGATCTGGTGATGGAGAATAAAATGATATATTATTGATGTGTGTGCGTGTGTGTATGTAGAGTTAGTATCTTAGCATTGAGATGTGGTGACTCACTTTATCGATGGGTACATTATTTGATTTATTAGATCTGCTGATACTTGAATTTATTATGGACACTTATTGGAGTGGAGATTGACTTAGAGTTAAGAACGAGTGTATACTGGATTAATATGAATTAGTAGAGCATATGGATATATAGTGGATTCAATAACCTGTTACTGAGATATTCTTGTCCTATTGTTTCATTATAAATTGTTTACCATTTCAGATTCAGGATTATTTGTGGTATATCTTTGACTGTGACTTGACTGGACCTAGTGATTAGCCTAGTTCATATTTGTGGATGAGTGGTACATTTCACGTAAAGTATTATAAGGTAATTGTTTGGTGATTATTTAGATAGGAATCTTTTAAATATTAAGGACTGATAGAATATGATGCTATTTTACTAGAAGACTGAATCTACCTTAATGCTTGGAAATATGTATGAATTTAGTTAGATTTACAGTTGACTTGAGATATATATTCTTTACGTTAGATCTTGTGATTAACCTTAATAGAAGTGAGAACGTGTGATAATATTGATCGATGATCTTACTGTTATTCGATGGTGAGGATATGACTAGACATAACTGATTGTTTATGTGAGACTCTAATATACTGATAATATAAAGGATTAGAGTAAACCGATAGGAATGAGATAGCTGGTTATTGATTTATTGAGGTGATGGTTTACTGTATTAGATTCTTTGACATGGAGTGATATTTGATGTTCATGATGAATGCATTATGACTATAGGTTGATGGTTTTGTTACATTGTATCCTAGTGCAGATGGATGAGCTGTTGATCAGTCCTAATGACACAGTCTATTGAGCGGTATTCAAACTGTTACTGTATAAATTAATGTTACTGAAAGTTATTGGGACAGAATTGTTTGACCATAACACCCTATACAGTTCTATTGTTCATCATATATGGTTACTGTTACTGTTCACTGTTACTGATATTGTTCACCGTGTATACGATTAGTGTTGATTGTTATACTATACCGTTACTGTCACCATATAGTCCCAGCATTATAAGTAACATGGATATTGATTGACATGACCGAATTAAATAATAATGTAAATGGATAACTTACACTGGGATTGAAAAAATTTATGGAGGAGACATCGTCTGTATTCTGGGTGGACCTAGGATATAGGTTGCGCAGCCGAGATACGATTCCACTGCAGGGTTCCAGGTGATGACTGACATCCCATCTGTTTAGTGTTCCACAGTGTTACTGTGAGTTTATTATTCTACAGTGATACTGTGAGTACTGTTACTCTTATTGGCTACCTGGCGGTAGGGCCTGGTTCAGTGCCAGGCATGTGGGTTGTGGTCCTGGGTATGTATAGGGCCCACTTAAAACATGGACAATGTCTCCAACCGATCAGTTTTAATTATTTAGGACCCTGTTTGACACATGTAGTAGGCGTAGTATGGGATGCGTCTATTACAGTAGCAATTGGTGTTCGCTGACATAATTAATATTGATAAACTGTTATTATATACTATTATTGAATGTATTCACCTGACTGAACTCATATAAGTTATGATAGACATATGACTGTACAAATGACCGGATTGTATACCAGACTAGTGACATATGCTATGTTACACATCTTGACATTAGTTATTTCCTTTTATCATGATATCAGTTATATATCATTCATAGCTTTGTTCTTGATATTGATTATTCTGTTATTTTTATTTCAGTTTATCATGTTGTTATTGCTTACATTGTTTTTTATGCACGAGCACCTTTCCCTTTGCACACGTACTCATTAGGTCGCTTCTGATGACCCTAGATTTGCACGTCCAGGATTTTGGATGTTTCATGTTATTGCTCAGGTATTGAGAGAGGATCACAGGTATTTTGAGGAGCTGGAGTTTTTTCTACCTTATCTGGTATTCTTACCTTTCTTTATTCCTGCTATTATTCCTTGATTTTTGTATATCAGACTTTCATCAGAGATCATGTGTAGATATTATATGTATTATTGCAGCGATGCAGATTCTTCATAGTGATTCTGTAGCTTGTTCAGGTTACATTAGGCTTAACGTGTATACGTGGGGTATTCTCCTCGCGTATATATATCGCCGACTCTCATTGCGACTCCATTTCCACATATTTTGGGAAGCAGGGCATGACAGGGTTTTCTTAGTATCAGAGCCAGGTTTTACTAAAAAAGGGACCTGTTCTTACCAGTGACCTGAAATGAGCTGTAGTTACACTACAATATATATACTATCCATACGATGATATTGACTTCATTTAGAATTGATCGTCCTCCCTTTTGGATTCTATCTCTTGAATCTTTAATATCCCTGATTCTAACTCATCTTCTAGAGTAATCTTAGTTTCATCTTAATTCATATTCTTCTTTCCAATCTATTTCTCCAATTTTGTCTCCTGAGTTTGATCACTTCATGCTGAAGCCGGTAGCAGAGATCAGAGCGCGTAGCGGAAGCATGTTGGACCCATGATGCAGCAAGAATCAGCGGGAAGCATTATCTTCTGCATTAACTTGATTTTTGTCATTCTCTACTTTATTGAAATTTTGAGGACGAAATTTTTTATAAGATGGGTAGAATGTAATGCCTCTATTTTTGAAATACAAGATTTAATATAAATAATAATTTTTTTATTGCATGTACTTTGTGTTAATTATTATTGTCATTATGAATTATTATGGTTATTACTATTGGTAATTATTATTATCGTTATTGTTAAATATCTTTGTGTATTATTGTTATTATTCTTATTTTTAATATTATTGATATTTGTGTGTTATTCTTAGACAAGCTCACTCTTCCCCTCTATTTTTCTCTTTTTTCTTTCATTCTCTTATTCTTTATTCTAAGTCCAATCCAAACCTAAGTATCCATTTTCATATGCTTTACCTTTACCCATTAGCCCATATCTATTTTCTATCTTTCTTTTATTTTTCCTTGGCCCATGCCATGAGCCCATTTCCATTCCTTCTATTTTTCTTTATTTGAACCAAAACCCAAACCAAAACCTATTACCCAATATCTATTTTAATATTATCTCAAATTCAAATCATTACAAAAATCATATCTAATTCTAACTTACCAAATCTACATCCTATTTTCAAATCACAATCTCAACTAATTCTGTTTCAAAAATAAAATTCTAACTAATCTTTAATCTATTTTAATCCTTATCCTATCAACTATATCCAAAATCCTAACTTGTAATTATATATCTTAACTACTTAATCCTAACCCTATATCTCTCTCCCTATATCTAATTCTATCTTATCATATCCATCAAATCTAAATCTTAACCAACCCAATCCTCATATATCCTAACTATTAAATTCTATAGTTATCTTAATAAATAAAAATCCTAACTAACCTATTCTCCCATTATTTCCTAAGCCTAACCATCTATTCTTAAATTATTCTAATCCTAACTATATAATCATAACCAATTAACATCTTCTATATAAACATCTAATCCTAAACCCAAACCTAATCTAATCTTCTCCTCCTTCCTTTACTGGCAGCCCTAACCCACTATACGGCCTTCTCTTTCTTCTCTAGCGAGACCCTGATGGTGGCTCGTGACATGATTAGACGAGAAAGGTGTGTTTATTATGAAGCAAATGTATTTGATGTACCCTTTCTTGTCTCCGTTATAGTATAGGACTATACCGAGTCGATTCTCAGGGAGAGCTCGCGATGGAAGCTTTAACGTGTGGTAGTGAAGTGAACAAACGATAATTCTCTATGCTAATAAAAATAATGAATCAAAAGAAAAACAAACTAAAGAAAAGATGGATATGTTCATGTGGAAATCGTTGGAAAAGAAATCAATAAGTGGATGTGGTATTCACAAGAAAAAGAAAGAAAACTTAAAGAAAGCAATCCATGACTAGCTTACCTTGCTAGCTTGCCAAGACTTACTAGACTCCTTGATAGCGAATGCTTGCCTAATGTTGTCACTCCATTAGCGTAGGATTCGTCTCGCGTGTTGACCTAATTACTTTCTCACTTGCAAGATGGTGGTTTAACCATCGGAGAAGAGAAGATCATACAACTTGCAAGATGAACAAAAGCAATCACCCATGAGTTAGTGAAGAAAGCTAAGCTAGTGGTAAACTAGTACATGGAAGGAAAATTAGCTACAAGCCATTAAAGAACTAAAACAAAGCTTGAAGTAAATTGCAAGAATTAAAGAAAGCAATAAAGAAAGCATGTAAAGAAAGCACATAAACTAGAACCAAGCTTCAAGTAGAGGAAGGAGGATGGATCAATCCTTGTTGCTTCAAGTGTCACTCTTGATTACACAAGCTCTCTCCCTCACAATCACTCTCTTTTACATTGAATTCTAGGGAAGAAGAAGAGGGATCTAAAGAACAAAACCTAAAGAGAAAAATACATGAAAATTACAATACTAAACTAATCTCCTCTCTTCTCCATTCTCCCTTTGCTCGCAGGTCAAGTGCAGATATTTATAGCATTCAGAGAGAAGGCTCCAGAAGACGAGACAGCTGGCAAAATCTGGCGCCCAACGGCCCAGATTTTGCGGCGGAAGCGCGGCAAATCTCGGCAGTTCTGTGGCCGTTGGCCAACAACTTTCTGTTGTGAGTTTGTTACGAAGTTGTTAGCCACGTGGTATATCTGGAATCTTCGTTTGTTGCGCGGATTTCTCTAGATCTGGGATTTGAATTTGGCTTTATCTTTAATCTTGATTAATCACTTAATTATGGTTAATTAAGTGATTATTTGGATATCTCTCCTTTAAGTGTGTACCTGCAAATATGTAGAGAAGAGGAGTAAAAATCACATATTTATTTGTAATATGCATGGGAATATGATGTAAAATATGCAATATTGGATACCAATCATGACACTCTGACCTCTTTGCGGCCTCCGTCTCCTCTGTCGTCGACCTCTCCATGGCCGGTCGTGAGTTTCTCCCCCTCTGCGGCTTCCACCTCCTCTAGCCAGCTCCACCGCGGACTTCTTCTGGTCACGTCTCCTCATGCACCATGAGTGTGCTTTCTTTCCTCTTTATTTCTATATTATTATGTATGCATTTATGTATGTGTCATTTCTGATTGGGTGTGCATAAATTATTATGTCATGATACATTTGTGGAATTGTGTTACGTGTGCATGGAGGTGTGCATATTTGTTGTATTTGTTTATGAAAGAGTGTGTGCGTATGTATGTATGTATGTATAAATGTATGCATGATTATAAGTGTGTGAGTATTGTGTATGCCTGGGTGTATGCATGATTATTTGTATGTATGTATATACTCATATATATATATATATATATAGGGGTGTGTACATGTGCATTTATGTGTACGTGTCGCTATATGTGTTTGGTTATATGTTACAGCGATGCAAACCTATTCATGCGCTCCGAACTCGGCAACAGAAGACCCAGACCCATCTGGATTTATGTTCGTTATGGACCCATACGCTGGTGATTCGAAAGCGACCCATAGATGATCCGGAGATTCGTACCGGTTCGTACAGTGGAGACCAGACAGTGATTTGGTTCTAAAACTGTGTCATTTCATGTGAGTATTTATTTATTAGTCTACTACAATTTCAGCGTTAAATCTTAATGTTTCATGCGCATGTATATATTATTCTGCATTATTCTATTCATGCTAGTCATTATTATTACATTGTGATGCTCTGATATTATTTTATTGATATATCGTTACTCTGTTGCCAACAGTATTATCGATTCATTCCATTATTCTGGGCAGATGAGTATTAGTCTTGATCCTTCTTATTAGTAATAATCATATAAGAATTTAATTGTAAAGTTGAGGAATAATTAATGAGATTGCTTCATTAATAGATTGGATCAGTAGATTATATTAGGGTGAGACTGAATCTAGTGATGGAGAATGAAAATGATATATTGTTGATGTTGTGTGTGTGTATATATGCAGAGTTAGTATCTTAGCACTGAGATGTGGTGACTCACTTTATTGATGGGTAACATTATTTGATTTATTAGATTTGTTGATACTTCAATTTATTATTGGACACTGAATGGAGTGGAGATTGACTTAGCGTTAAGAAAGAGTGTAGACTGGATTAATATGAATTAATAGAGCACATAGTTATACAATAAATTCAATAACCTGCTACTGAGATATTCTTGTCCTATCATTTCATTATAGATTATTTACCATTTCGGATTCAGGATTATTTGTGGTATACCTTTGACTGTGACTTGACTGGACCTAGTGATTAGCCTAGTTCATGTTTGTGGATTAGTGGTACATTTCATGTAAAGTTTTGTGAGGTAATTGTTTGGTGATTATTTAGATAGGAATTTTTTTAGATATTGAGGACTAATAGAATATGACTGTATTTTACTAGAAGACCGAATCTACCTTGATACTTGGAACTATGTACGGATTTAGTTAGATTTGGAGTTGACCTGAGATATATATTCTTTATTTTAGATCTTGTGATTAACCTTGATAGAAGTGAGCACGTGTGATAATCTTGATCGATGATCATACTGTTATTCGATGGTGAGGATATGACTAGACATAGCTGACTATTTATATAAGACTCTGATATACTGGTAATATAAAGGATTAGAGTAAATCGATAGGAATGAGATAGCTGGTTATTGATTTATTGAGGTGATGGTCTACGTATCAGATACTTTGACATGGAGTGATACTTGATGTTCATGATGATTGTATTGAGACTATAGGTTGATGGTTTTGTTACTATTGTATCCTAATACAGATGGATGAGCTATTGATCAGTCCTAATGAGACTGTCTATTAAGTGGTATTCAGACTGTTACTGTATAAATTCATGTTACTGAAAGTTACTAGGACAGGATTGTTTGACTGTAACACCCTGTACAGTCCTATTGTTCATCGTATACATGATTACTATTACCATTCACCGTTACTGATATTGTTCTCCATGTATACAATTACTGTTGATTGTTATATTGTGCCGTTACTGTCACCGTATCGTCCAAGCATTATAAGTAACATGGATATTGATTGTCATGACTGAATTAAATAATAATGTAAATGGACAATTTATAATGGGATTGGGGAAATTGATGGAGGAGACGGCGTCTGTATTTTGGGTGGACCTAGGATATAGGTTACGCAGCCGAGATACGGTTCCACTGCAGGGTTCCGAGGGATGACTGACATCCTATCTATTTATTGTTCCACAGTGTTACTGTGTGTTTATTGTTTCACAGTGATACTGTGAGTACTGTTACTGTTACTGACTACCTGGCGGTAGGGCTGGTTCAGCGCCAGGCACCTGGACCATGGTCCTGAGTATGTACGGGACCCACCTAAAACATGAACAATGTCTCTAACCGATCGGTTTCAATAATTTAGGACCCTATTTGACACGTGTAGTAGGCGTAGTATGGGTTGCGTCTATTACAAGTGGCAATTGGGGTTCGCTAACATAATTAATATTGATAAACTGTTATTATGTACTGTAATTGATTGTACTCACCTGACTAAACTCATATAAGTTATGATAGACATATGATTGTATACATGACCAGATTGTATATCAGACTAGTGACATATGCTAGGTTACACATCTTGACATTAGTTGTTTCCTTTTATAGTGATATCAATTATATATCGTTCATAGTTTTGTTCTTGATATTGATTATTCTGTTATCTTTTATTTCAGTTTATCATGTTGTTATTGCTTACATTATATTTATGCACGAGCACCTTTCCCTTTACACATACACTAATTAGGTCGCTTCTGACGACCCTGGATTCGCACGTCCAGGATTTTGGCTGTTTCATGTTATTGATCAGGTATTGGGAAAGGATCACAGGTATTTTGAGGAGCTGGAGCCTCTCTCTATCTAATCTGGTATTCTTGCCTTTCTTTAGTCCTGGTATTATTCCTTGATTTCTGTATTACAGACTTTTCATCTGAGATCATGTGTAGACATTATATGTATTATTGTGGTGATGTTGATTCTTCATAGTGATTATGTAGCTTGTTCAGGTTACTTTAGGCTTAGCGTGTATACGTGGAGTATTGTCCTCGCTTACATATGTCCTGACTCTCGTCGTAACTCCGTTTCCACGTATTTTGGGAAGCAGGGCATGACATTAGTCTTTCATTTTTTTAGTTTTACTCGAGGATGATCAAAAGATAGGCATGGTGGTTTGATTGTATCTCAATTTTACATTTTATCATCACATTTGCACATTTATTCTTGATTATTCCTTATTTAACATTGCTATTAACCATCTTTTTGATTATGGTATGTAGTTACTTAAATGAGAAGATACAGATACAAGAAGCTTCATTTATCCCTAATCCTTTCTAATTTTGGATTTAAATTTAAATCAATTCAAAATCAAGAAGAGGAAAGGATATATCATCATCTTCAAAATTCAAATTCAAAATCAGAAGATATACTTTTAGAAGATGAATAGTATAAAACTAATTCTAGCAGGGATTAGGAGTATAATTCAAATTAAATGGAGTTCAAAATTATTTCAGACTCGGATTCAGATTGTACACCTTTTAGCATTCAGATCATAACTTTCACTACAGATATTCAAATCCAATGATTCAAGATGCTACAGAAAAGAACGTGAAGGGCTATAATTATTATGTTTACCACTATGTCTAATTCTGCTGTCTGATAAGTCATGTTAAGCAACATGCAAACTTGCTGCGGGATTGAATTCCCTTATTGAATTAGGATTGAGTTAAATCTTCTAATTTGTATCCTATTGTGATTAGCTCTAAGGCCTATTTAAAGAGCTGAAAATCTCTCATAATTAGGTATCTCCACATCAGAGATCATAACTTAGGATTTTTCTTTTAGTTTCTTCTCCAAATTTCTTTTGTGATTTTTAGATTCTAGTTTTAGATCTAGTTCTAATTCTACTTCAAGTTCAAGCTTTGTAAAGAAGAAGGAGACTCTTGTAATTGATAATGGCAGCTCAATAAATAAGGTTCTTTTGTTTTTCATTTCAGTTTTCTTTTCATTAATATTTATTTGCTTTCTTTATATGCTTTCTTTTACATGTTTTCTTAATTTAGTTTTCAAGTATGTGTAGTTAGATCTTTTCTCATAGCTTGCTAAGATATCACCACCATCACATCTAATATCTAGTAGATAACTTGATTAGATCATATGCATACCTACTCCAATTTTTACTCTTGAAGACTCATTAGGGTAAGCAACTAGATTAAACACTTTTTAACTGTTCTTCTTAATTTATACTTGATAAAAACCTTGATATTCTAATATTCAAGTTTAATAAGTGTTTGGGTTAAAGATTTGCTTGTACTTTCTAATGATCTTTCTTACCATATACTTGATCGACAATCTTAACATTATAATGTTATATCTTCTTTAATGCTATTTCAACCTGTACCCTAGTTTCTGACCTACGTATCTTACTTGATCTTGTAGTAAAATATCATGTTTAGGATTTAAAGTGAAGTAATTATCTATCTTGCGTTAGCATGTACGGTGGTCAATTTTTAGTTAGCTATGAACTTTTCTTTTAGGTTAACACTTTCTCCCAATACAGTTCATCTTTTCTCTTTCTAAGTTCTAACAAAAGAGAAGATAATAGGAAGACAATAGTACCGAAAAGATTCTATCGCATCTCTCCCTATGGTTCAACCCGCTTTAGCCCTAGCTATCACGGATATATTATGGAAGACAAAGACACGCATCCATCCAGATAACATCCTTCTAACCCTTAACTATATCTCTGTTCTTCCCCAATCAGTTGATAACAAGGTTTCTAATCCCCAAGTTTTCAAAAAATTTGGTGTCTAATGCTCCTATAATTACACCACAAGTTTCAAATGATCCATCTTCATCATCAAGTTCACAACCATCCACTTCCAAGTCTAATGAAAAGGATGAAACAGCTGAGCAAACTCACAAGCCCATTATGCCATTCCCTAATAGGCTAGCAAAAAATAAGACTAATGCTCAAATGGAAAAGATTAGGAAAATATTTAACCAAGTCCAGATAAATGTGCCCCATCTTGATGCCATTCAACAAGTCCATCATATGCCAAATTTTTCAAAGACATGTGCACCAAGAAAAGGAAAACAAATGTTCCCAAAAAAGTCTTCCTCGTATGCAACATCAGTGAGTTATTAACCGGCCCATCCCTGTAAGATAAAAAGACCCTGGGAGTCCAACCATTTCGTGCATCATAGGGAAAAACTACCATAAATCGGACACTACTTGATCTGGGAGCAAGTATCAACTTGCTCCCCTTTTTCGTGTATCAGCAACTCGAGCCGGGCGACCTTCATTCAACCTGAATTACTATACGATTAGCTGATCGTTCTATAAAGGTCCCCAAGGGAAAAATTACATATGTCCTTATACGGGTCAGGGAGTTCATCTACACCGTAGATTTCATCATTCTGGAGACACAACCCGTGCAAAACCCGAAAGTTAAAACGCCGGTCATTCTAGGATGACCTTACCTAGCAACTGCAAACTCAATTATAAACTGTAGGAACGGATCTATGCGATGATTTTCGGTGATATGACGATGGAGGTAAATGTTTTCCACCTGAGAAAACATCCTTGGGACTTGGATGACCAATCATTTGAGCTGAACTTGACTGAAGGACTCACAAGTGAACATGAGGAGGAGTTAGAGTATGAGTCTAACCATGAGTTTGATTTGGAATCAGAAGACTTCAATCTTGACCAGATTGTAGATTCAACAGTAGAGTGGGCAACAAACATAACCCTAATCATTCTCTTGCAAGAAGAACAACCTTCTGAATTGAAAGTTCTTCCTAATCATTTTAAGTGCCAGTACTTGGGTGAAAAGAAAGCTTTTCCTATGATCATAGCTTCCCATCTGACGAAAAAACAAGAAGAGGATCTTCTTGCTATATTAAGAGAAATTAGGGAGGCCATTGGTTGGACCATGGCCGACATCAAGGGGATCAGCCCATCCATTGTGAAACATAGGATTCATCTAATAGAAGAGGCCAAGCACAAACGTGATCTGCAACGTCGACTAAACTACATTGTGCAAGAGGTTGTCCGTGCTGAAATCCTGAAACTACTAGACAATGGATAATTTATTCCATATGTGATAGCCAATGGATGAGTCCAGTCCATGCTGTACCCAAGAAAGCTGGCTTTACTGTGGTAGAGAATGACAAGAAAGAATTAGTACAAACTTGTCTTCCAAAGAAAATACGAGTTTGTATTGATTATTATAAGCTGAATGCTGTCACGTGTAAAGACCACTTCCCTCTTCCTTTTATAGATCAGATGCTCGAGAGATTGACAGGACATGAATATTATTTCCTGGATGGAATTTAGGATACAATCAAATTCTAATTGCTCTCGAGGACCAAGAAAAGACAACTTTCACCTGTCTATTAGGAATGTTTGCATACCGAAGAATGCCGTATAGGTTATGCAACGCTCTTGTAACATTCCAACGTTGCATGCTTAGTCTTTTCTCAGACATGGTAGAAAGATTTATAGAGATTTTATGGATGATTTTTCTATATATGGAGATTTCTTTGACCAATGCCTGCATCATCTCAAGTTGGTCTTACAAAGATGTATGGAAAAAAACTTGACACTTAACTGAAAAAAGTGTCATTTCATGGTCAAACCATAATCGTCCTTGGGCATGAGATTTCAAGTAGAGAAATTGAGGTTGACAAATTTAAAGTGGAGGTGATAGCAAAATTTGTTGAACCTAAATGCTTAAAAGACATCAAATTTTTCCTAGGGAACGCTGGTTTTTACAGAAGGTTTATTAAAGAGTTCAGCAAAATTGCTAGACCTTTAACTAATATTTTAGGAAAAGATGTGCCCTTCCATTATGATGATGGATGTCTACAAGCTTGGGAAGAGCTGAAACAAAAACTTATCTTCGCACGATAATGTCAGCATCCGATTGGACAAGACCCTTTGAAGCCATGTGTGATACCTCTGATTATGCCATTAGCGCTGTCCTAAAACAACATATTGATAACAGGCAACACGTAATTTACTACATGAGTAGGATGCTTAATGAGACCCAACTCAATTACACAACAACTGAAAAGGAATTTTTAGCAATTGTATTTGCGTTAGAAAAATTCCGATAATACCTACTCGGGTCTAAACAACGGTGTTCACCGATCATTCCGCTCTACGATATTTGATGCAAAAGAAGGGTGCTAAGGCTAGACTTATTCGTTGGATCCTTCTTTTACAAGAGTTCGATTTAGAAATCAAAGACAAAAAAGGGTGATGAAAATGTGGTGGCAGATCACTTGTGTAGAATTCAAATGCATCAGTAGAAACCATCCCGATTAATGAAATCTTTCCTGACGAACACATCTTTATGATGCGTAAGAGCCCTGGTATGTTGACATTGCAAATTATCTTGCTACCGGACAAACACCTTCTAGTTGGTTAAGACAGGATAAACATCGCTTTTTCATGCAGATACAGTTCTTCTTCTGGGATGAACTATATCTATTCAAATATTACCCCAACTAAATCATTAGAAGGTGTCTTCCTAAGGATGAACATCATAGTGTGTTGACGTTTTGTCACGAGTTTGCATATGCTAGATACTTTGGTCCACGTAAGACTGCCGAGAAAGTTCTGCAAAGTGTGTTCTACTGGCCCACTCTTTTTAAGGATTCCTACATTTTTTGCAAACTCTGTGCGATATGTCAAATGATGGGTCAAATCAAGAGTAAGGATATGATGCCCCTTACCCCAATCCTGAAAGTAGAAATTTTTGATGTGTGGGCATCGATTTTATGGGACCCTTTCCAATTTTCTTCGACAACTAATTCATTTAGGTAGCCGTTGATTATGTTTCAAATTGGGTGGAAGCTGTGCCAACGAGGAAGAATGACAACCGAGTTGTCATCAAGTCTTTGAAAGAAGATATCATATCATGCTTCAAAACCCGTGCAATAATAAGTGACAACGGGAGTCATTTCTGCAATCGGGCTTTTGAAGCTCTAATGCGGAAGTACATCAATTCTCACAAATTATCCACGGCCTACTATCCTCAGACAAACGGATAAGTGGAGGTGATAAACAAACAAATCAAACTCCTCCTAGAGAAGACCGTAGGACAAAATAGGAAGGACTGGTCCGCTAAGCTTATTGATGCACTATGGGCTTATCGGACCACCTACAACACTGTTCTAGAGATGTCTCCATATCGAGTAGTATTTTGAGTGATATTTTGAGCACTGTGCTTTGTGGGCTATTAGACAACTGAATTTTGACTTGAAGAAAGCCGGTGACTTAAGGAAGTTGCAGATTTTTTAGCTTGAAGATATAAGAAATAAAGCTTATGTTACTGCTCGAATTTTCTAAAACAGAACCAAAATCTTCTATGGCCAGTCCAAACATAAGAATTTTGTCCCTGGACAAATGGTTCTACTATACAACTCTAAGCTTCACCTTTTTACTAGAAAACTGAAGACATGTTGGTCAGGACCATTTTTGTTCAAACTGTTTTTTCACATGGAGCGATTGAAATTTTTGATCCTAAGAACGGTAATGTATTTAAAGTCAATAGTCAGAGATTAAAATCGTTCTTCACCACCGAGCTTGATCCGCACGAAGCTTTTGAACTAGGTCTCTATGACCCAGTATATAAGTGATTAGGCCCTTCTCTAAATTCCCCTGTTTATCATTGTAAAAATCTTTTAGGGGACCCCTTTTTGATAAATAACCATTTTTTCCTTTTCTTCAATAAAAATAAAAAATATAAAATATAAAGAAAATGATTTTAGTTTTCGTACAGATTTTAGAACACCAAAATCCCCATTTAAATTTTGTAAATCCTCAAAGGGTAAAAAAGGAAGTCATCCTTTCTCAGCCTATATATACCCCTCCTATCTCTCTCACGGGTATCAACACCAGAAATTTAACCTAGATCTAGAGAGAAAAGGAAGGAGTGCCGCCAATCCACCAAAACCAGAGCCCTCTACCCACTACTTTGCCACAAAAGTGCGATCTTTGCTGAGATTTCGTGGCTTTCTTGAGGATCCAGACGCGCCGCCAGAGTCCCTGTCAGTCACCGTGAAGGGTAGATCCTGAGTCTACCGTAGAATTTCTTCTGCTACCACTGTGACTGCTCAGGCAGTCCATCCTTGGATTCCCCACCCACCATTTTTCAGGGGTGGTTTGCACATCTTTGTCCCTCTCTTTTATGAATTTTTCTTCATGGCTCCTTCCATATTCGCTGAAAAGAATTTTGCTAGGATTTTCACGGATATTCATGGTTATGGCACAAATTTTTTAGATCGTATTAGAGAGAGAAATTGGTTTGGACTTGTGTATGACAATAAAGATGGTGATGCTTATTATTGTCCTAAATTGGTTACCTAATTCTACATACAATTGACACAAACACCATCGATCATGACCATCAAACTTTCATTGTACACTTTGAGTCTGGGGATATTGTTATTAATGTTAACGCACTGGAGATGGTCACACACATCCCTTGTCCTCCACGACATGATGCCCCATTACCCCTCATTAAGTATATGATGGTTATGGGAGTGAGATGTGAGGAAAAAGACCGTGGGCTCTAAGCGAGCACCACTTTCTACAATGTACATTGTGTTGGATGATGGGTTCAACGTAATATATTAGGTCTAGATCACACCATGACCTTTAACAGGCCGGTACTGCAGATTATATAAAGCCTGATGACCAGGCAGCACTCGGTATATTTAAACACTGTCATATGGCAACACATGTTTGCTAATGTCCAGCACACTGGGGGTGCAAAATATTCGCATCTGGTCCTTGTTACTAAACTGTGCAGACATTTTCTATCAGACGAAGTCTTTTCAGCTTATGACTGGGTTCATATATTCACCGAGACAAGTGCCTATAATAATTGACTTCGTGCGGTGGACAGCCACCGCTATGACAGAGGATGTTCCTACTGAGGTTTCCTCAGAGGAATGGGGTGATGAGGAAGATGAGAATGCCTTTTGGCAATAACCACCCCCGAGTGACACTAAGGCTTTAATGTCCTCTATTTGAAAGGGTAAGAAGAAAATCTTTAAGGGGCAGGCTAAATTAAGAAAAGGAGTGGAGAAGCAGAATGAGAGACAGAGCGTATTGAGGAGGGATTGCGGCGTTCTCAGTCTATGGGTCTAAGCACTTCAGCAGGCCCAAGTAGGCGCCTGAGGTAATTTCGTACCATTACCTATCTTATACATTCACATTTCATTTTACATACATTGAGGACAATGTATATGATAGGTGTGGGGGGTTTACTAAAATAGATTTTAATTTTAATTTTTTTAGACTTTTCTTAGTTTTTTAGACTCTTTCTTTTAGGAGATTTTCTATGATTTAAGGATTTTTCCTTTAAAAAAAACTTTTCTTTTCTTTCTTTTAGATTTTTCTTCCTTTAGGAAATTTCTTTTCCTTTATTAAAAAAATTTTTTTGATCCATTTTTAAGAAAATTAACTTGATCTTAGGAATTAGGGAAACTCTAAACTAGGATTTCTTATATGTGTAAAAATAAGAAGAATTGTTGGATTTTTAGGTTAAGAAAGAAAGAATAGAAAAATAACTAAATTTTGAATTTTTCCTAAGTATTATATATATTTACATGTTGAGGGATTACAACAAAAACCTAAATACCTTTATTTATAAAAAACATATATGCAATAAAAAAGAAAAAAAGAAAAAAGAAAAAATAATTGTAAATATAAATAAATAAACACTTGATCACCAATTAAGCTGGTTAGTTGTGCCTTAAGAAGCATGATCAATCACGCCTAAAGGTGGTTAGTCCTTAGCATTCGTGACATTGTTTACTCGAGTCCTTGAACCCTAGGATGTATCTTCATCTGATGTCTAAGATCATCTAGTCTGGAGTCATCGGAGAAGGCTCGCAACATGGGTAAATTAGAAAGCGTGATAAATCTAAAAAAAATAATAAATGTACATATATGTCTATATAAAAAATAAATAATAAAAAAATAATATATATATATATATTATATATATATATATAAATGAAAATATAAGTAAAGGTATCATAGTCTAAGTGTAATTCTTCATACATATAACTGTATATATTCTAGGCTTGATGCAAAATCCAATAATCTCTATACTTTTGAAACTTAACCTTAAATTGAAGACAAAGCTTCAAGTGGAGACTTATAATTGGAAAGAATAGTTTAGGTTAACCTTAAACTATAAGTTCACTTAAAATTTTATAAAAATGGATCATAAAACTTTCTTTCTTTCTTTGAAAAACAACTAACATGTTTCTTTTTGATGAATTTTTTGTGGGTGTAATCCGCTGAAAATTCTCAGGAGACAAAACACCTCCTCTAGGGTAACCTAGAGATTTAACGGCTTATTGCACATGCTCAGTGCAATCGCGTCACCTACGAAAGTGGTATAATAACTTTCTTAGTTTAGTTTTTCTTTTCTTGTTTTGCTCAAGGACGAGCAAAGAGATAAGTGTGAGGGTGTGATTAGTGGTTAATTTTACATCATAATCATCACATTACCTACCATATTATGTTAAATATATTACTAAAAACTTTCTTTTAGGAAATTTGAAGATAAACAAAAGCCAATGGCAAGAGTGTAACAATAATCCAGAATTTCCAGCTATTTTCAGATCATTGGAGAGATTTCTTGGTGAGCAAGAGAAATCCTTCTAGAGGGGTAGATTAGTCCTAAAAATAATTGGATGAATTTAGACTAATGCCAGCCTAAGTGCGTGGAGAGATGGATATTCCCTAGGGATCTCCTGCCAAATAATAGACAGCTGGAGCTGGATCAGCGCAAACGATCACCACATTGCCGCAAAAACGCGGCTTTTACCGCATTTCCATGGTAATCTTCTAGAAGCAGTCGTGAATCAAGGACACCTGGCACCTCATTTTGTGCTCCCCAAGCCACTGCAGCCTATATATACCCTGTTAATTCACCAGAGAGAGGGTTAGAAAGAAAACAGAGAGCAGAGTACCTCCATTACTTGAGCTACTCTTGTTATTCTTCTCTTGCATCATTGCAACTTATTTTATGGTTTTATTTTCAAGAAATTGAGTGCGGAAGAGAGAGTGGTATTGTAATTGGTTCAAGTGACACCTCAGTACAAGGATTACTTCTTTCCTTATTTCTCTTTCTTGCATCTTCTGCTTGTACTTTTTGATTCATGTCTCTAATATTTACTAACAAACTTTACATCCCTGCTTTTTATTCATGTCTAGCTAATCTTCTTCTTGCATGACTAACTAACTACTAACCCACTAACCCTAACTCTTAAATGATAACCCACATGAATCTATAGTATGCAAATAGCCTTGTGCAAGTAAGAGCTATGAATGGCTTATGATGAATGGTTCTAACTCTAACTCTCTAACAAGCAATCTAACTCTCATATTTTATGCTCTAAGTTTATGTTCTTGATGATCTATTGATTACCTAACTTGCTTGTTTCGATTTGGAGAATGCCCGTTCATCTTTACCGAAACTGATAGTGTACTTATTTCTTACCCTAATCTCACCTTAAAACGGATATTGATAGGGTGATGTTCAAGTTTTTGACGTGTAACGCAAAGTGGAGGGTGAAAAACTTTCATTAGAATACCACATAACTAGTTCTTAATGCACGAAACTTATAGACGCCAAGGATCCATTGTAAGGCATTATCTTCAAGCAAATTAACAGTTAGTGGGGTTAATTAGTAGAATGTTAGCCATGCAATTTTCACTAATTTCTACAACTCAAACCTTTTACACAATTTTCTTTTCACTTCAATTATCTTCAAACCCCTTTTGCATTTTTTTCCTCCAATCTTTCTTTTAAAACTTCTTGTAAAAACATCCTTTTAGTTTCTTTAGACCTTCTTTTTTTTCCTTTATTTTCATTCATCCGCATTTCTTTTCTCTTTTGCTTTCAATCGCTTTTTCAATCACAATCAAATCACATCACCTATTTCACACTTTTCTTTCTTTCTTTCTTTTTGTTTTTAACTGAAACAAGAAGGAATATTTTGAAGAAAATAAAATAAAAATTGGAAAAAGCTTCCATCGCATACCCTCCCTATGTATACGACCCGTTATAGCTTTGTTACAAACGGTAGTTCAAAGGAGCACATTAACACTACATACATACCCAGGGCTTGAATATTAACATATGGACCTGCATGGTTTGTTCTAAATTTCTGCTCCTTTTTCACCTTCGAACAAAATTCTATAAATTATCAAAAACTTGTTAGTTAAGTATGAAGTAAGAAAGTGAGTCTACTTGTTAGTCAGTTAGAGTTAGAACCCTCATCGTAAGATATCATAGCTCTTGTTTGTACAAGACTTGTTTGATATTTATTGATTCATTTGGGTTGTTAATCAAGTTACTAGAGATTAGTGGGTTAGTAGTTAGGTAGCCATACTGTAAAGAAGTTAGTTAGACATGGTGAATGAAAACAAAAGAGAAGATGAAGGGAGAGTAAATATATTAAGCTAGTGTAAGTAAGAGCAAGATAAACACACAAGGAAAAATGTAGTAAAGGAAGAACTTCACTTATATTTATTGCCACCTTCATGATACAAGCTTTACTCTCTCTCTCTCTCTCTCTCTCTCTCTCTCTCTCTCTCTCTCTCACACTCTAGTGGCTAATTTAATACAAGAAACAAAGAAAGAATACAAGAAAATAAAAGAAAATGCAACAACAAACTAGCATAAGCTCTTCTATTCTCTGGATATCTCTTTCTGGAAATTCAGGGAGGTATTTATAGGCACCAGAGTATGGGGGACGTAGTGGGGGATATGGCCTCTGGTGCTGGCAAAGGGGCGTCAGGATGGCTGCGAAAATGTAGCCTAGGCCACGTTTCCTTGGCTATTCTGTTGCCAATCGGCCAGGGTGCCTCCATGATGGGCCTGTAGGTGCATTTAATGTGTTTACTTCTGCTCCAGCATTAGCAGATTTGGGCTTCAAGTGTTGGGCTTCTTCTTACTTCTAAAAATCCTCAAATATATTGAAGTTTTGGGCCTCTTCTTCACTTTAAGCCATGGACTTAGAAACAAAGAGAAGAACCTGTTGGCCCAGAGGCCCATCACTCTAGTTTTGATGATGATTAACTCATGTAATTATACTTTACTAATAATCTTGTGTTTATATAGTTTCAGCTATTGACCAAGATATTAGTAGGTGTTTAGCTTCAACAAAGGAGTTTTGGAGCAATCATGTGTTGATTCAAGAGCTCGCCGTCAAGATCGCATCTAGCACTTAGTTGGAGTCAAGCTCGTTGGATCGCGTTTGGATCGAGTCGTCTTGCAGATAAGAAGATTTCGGTTTGTGTTTAGTTTAGAATGTTTAGATCTTGTGTAAAGGTAGATAGTGTTGATATGCTCAAATTCACACACACACGCACGCACAAGTTTAAAGTTTATTGATTTTGGTTTTCGGTTTAACCGGTTTTGGATTTCATATCAAAAACATAGATATATATCTTATATATATATTGGATTCTATCCATGTGTAACATGCTTCAAATTTGTTTCAATATCATATTTCTGTATTTATACAAGTTTTGGAGAAAACGATTTTCCATTTCAAAAATTCAAGTTTTAGAAAATATCGATTTGGTTTAAAGCCAAATTTCAATATCACAAAAATGGTTCAAATAGTTTGTAATATTGTTAATTTTTAGTCACACATATTTGTACTTCAAAGATCTTACAAGAACTTATTTTTGTGAAATTTATGTGTATTTTAAGGGATTTTTTAAAAGTTAAAAAGACCAAGTTTTAATCCCCATAATTTGTTTGACCTGGCCTTCTGCCGGTCGACCGGATGTTCGACCGAGGCAGAAGTCGGTTGACCGGACCGGTCGACCGATGTGCACAAACGTGCATGGCCAAATGGCTTGAGGGCCGGTCGACCATCCAGAGAGCTCTGCTCTCTGGATCTGGTCCCAGTCGACCGGATGATCGACCGGCTAGAGAGCTCTGCTCTCTAGATCCAACCTTGGTCGATCGGGTGGTCGACCAGTGGCAAAACGGTAGAAAATTTGACCATTGGCCGGTCACCCGGGCAGTCGACCGATAGCAGAATTTTCTGCTATCTTTGGCCCAATGGCTAGTTTTTAGAATGGGTTATAAATACCCATCCCTTTGGTTTTGTTTTGATTAAGAATTTCAAGAGCAAAAATTTTCATCTTTACAAGTATTTAACAGCAAGTTTTTAAAAGAGTTTTTGTACCAAAAGATTTATCTTTATTTGTTTTCAAGGGTTAGAAAAATCAAAGAAAAATAGAGTATTTGGGATATTGGGTTTGATCTTCATTTCTATCTTATTCTAATTATTTTCTCAAGTATTTTTCTTTATGTTTTGATTTTCAAACACCTTGATTTCTCACACTTGAGCTATCATATCTATCCTATCTATAGGATCTTGTTTTGGTGAGAAATTGGTTTGTGGTCTTTGTGATCACTTAGAGTTGTATCCTATCCTTTGCTTTGGCTTTATGCCTTTCCCTCTAAGTGTAGAGGAGGTTGTGCATTGAGTTGTGGCTATCCCTCTAAGTGTAGAGGTGATTGTGGTTGGTTTGGCTTTGTGCCTATCCCTCTATTGAGAGGTTGATCTTGTGTGGCTTAGTGCCTTGCCTCTTGTGTAGAGATTATTGTTGTTTGAGAGAGGAGTTGTGTACTTCAAATTTGTATTACCCAAATCCTCAGTGGACGTTTCCTGTGTGGGAAGTCCTGTGTGAACGTATAGTAGAAATCCTTCTGTGTGAAGGCAGAGACGTAGAGCAGTAGCTCGAACCTCAAAACATATCTTTGTGTTTGTGTTTGATCTACTATCTCTAAACTCTCTATCTTTTATATCTTACATTGTATCATATTGTTCTCATCTTATATGCTTGGTAGTGATTGTGTGCCTCACTAATGTTGAACCAAGAGAGCTTTATATAGCACCTCAACTCTTATTTAGAGGAATTTAGAGGAGATAGTCCAGAGCCCTTCACTGACAATTCGGCTACACTCTTTGGTTACACTAAGTGTGTTGCAATTAGTTTTTAATTCCGCATCATTGTCATTTGATTAGCCATACACCTATTCACCCCCCCTATAGGTGTATTTTCAATGATATCAGAGCTTATGCTCCTGAAATTAGGTTTAACCATCTAGGAGTGAGATCTTGGTTAGCTAATATATCATTTGCATTTGCACACATATAGTTTATACACTCATGGATTTCATGACCCCTCCTATGTTTGATGTTTCTAATATCGATGCATGGAAGACTAGGATGAGTGCTTACTTAAAAACCCTAGGTTTGCACGTTTACCTTGCTACTACCAAGAAAACTTATCATTGTAATAACAAGCATATAGAGGCCAATGCATAAGCCCTAGATGCACTTAGACAAACATTAAGCAAAGAATATCTTATGATGATTTCTCATTGTGATTTCCTTTTGCAGTGTGAAGCACTTTGACCTCTCCCAAACTACAAACGATGAATTATGTTGAGAAGGAACTCTTAGTGGATGAGTCCGAACAAACTTCCTACATGGTCCAAGCGAATGACTCTTTTGAGGTAAACTCGGAAACTCATCTAGATGATTGTGCTAGTTCTTCAGGTGATGATTATATGGATGTTGATACTTTGAATGAAGAACTATCCATTGTTTGTGAAAACTTATTAGAAAAATGCAAACTTTTGAAAAAGAAAAGTCTTAAAATAAAAGAAGAAAATAAGGATTTGTTTTCAAAACTTAATATGACTTTGCAAGAGAGGGATGAGATTTCAAATGAAAGGGACTTATTGAAATCCCAACTTGAGCTTTCCCTAAATGAAACAAAATTTTCAAAAATAAAAATGATTGTAATGATGTTTTAAAGAAAAATGAGATTTTGTCTTCAAAACTTGATATTGTTTTAAAAAAAATGACTCTTGAAAAACAAAATTATTTCTATTTTAAAAGAACTAGATTTGGTTTCAAAGAAAAATACTTCTTTGAAAAATGATTTAGATTCACATGTTTGTCATGCTAATATTGCTTCACCATCTAGTGTTTCAATTGCATGCTCCACTTTATCTTCAAGTATTAAAATGATATATGTGTGTTGAAGAAAAGTGTAGATTATTTGGGCTCTACTTTGAGCCAATGTGCCATGAACCATACACGTTTGGAATCTATATTTTGAAAGAAACATACTCCACCTATGCATGCACACAAACCACGGCATACACATGCTTCTCGTGCGCTTCTCATGCTCACACATATGATTTTATGTGTGCTCATGTATACACTTGTACACATTGTGGATGTAAGGGCCACCTTGCAAATTATGTTATGATAGATTAAATGATTCAAATTTTGCAAATAGATTTGTTTGGGTTAGGAAAGGTGCTAACTCCCATGGACCCAATAAGGTATGGGTACCAAAAGCCATTCTTATTTTATTTGATGTAGGTGTGGGCTATCGCTTAGCGTGAGAGTAATGGTTCATTGATGGTGTATGCGTTCTGAGCAAATGGTGACACTTTTGGATGCATCACTTTCAAGGAAAGTTTGGTGGGAAGACCACCATGGTTTGGAGATCTAGAGATTAACCCTAATGATTTTGGTAACTATCTCTAACTTCTTATTAGTTTACATGCTTTTATAATATTGATTTTAGCATGTTTTGGCTTTCCATGTTCATTATATTAGACGCAATGTAAATTAGACTTGTTATATACACCGATAGTCTTTTGAGATACACTCATGTTCATATAGATTTATATTTTTTTTGTGTTCTCAGTTTAGTTTAGCTATTGGGTATATCGTAGATCTAAAGCATGTGCATATACTCTAATGATCATGTTTGGTTTTACACTTCATGTTTTGATTACATGTTTAGACGTGATTTTCATTAAAAACTTGTGTATATACTTGTACAACTAATAAGCCATAATTTGATTTTTATATGTTTGTACTTAATTGCTCACTTGTACACATCAGATGCACTAGTATAGCCTAGTTTTGATGATTCTTGCATTTCAACTTGTATTCCCCATTTTGTACATGTTTTTCATGATAATGTGTTTAGCTTCATGCATATGGTAATTTTGTTAGAACTATTGGATATACATGTCTATCCTAAAGTCACTTGCTTTTTATGCAATATTTTATTATGGGCTCTCTCGTGTTTGCGATATGTATGTATACCTCTAGTTTAGACAAAATATACATATGCCTTGAAGTTTGTATTATTTTGATGAAAGTTAAATTTTCATGTTTTCATGTTTATAAAGGAATTTCTTTGAGTTTCATTGCCTATTTCCATGATTTAGTTAATTATATGTCTCTTACACTCTATGTTTGGTGTTTACTCATGATTTTTATTTCATGAGGTTATATGAGTTTTATTGATATGTGAGTGTCGATGATCGTGTGATTTTCCATGTTTTCATAATTCTTTCCTATTTTATTCCTTGCTTGAAGGACTTCGTGCGAGTTTACAAGATTATTATAAACTAGTTCGTATTCTTCTACTGGTAGAGTTTTCAAACATATTAAGCTATTTTCAAACTCATATTTTTGAAAACCCCTACCTTCCAAGGGCGGATGGATGGGCGACCATTCCTTGTGTGCTCAAAATTAAAAATCTATTTAAACATGTGCATGAATAGGGTGGCAGGTATGAGTTATACACTTGATTCTCATTATATTTTCAATGGTATCACAATTTATATTTTTATATTTGTATACTCATATTTGTGTTTTCTATATATATATGCTTCAAACTTCAAATAGTATCAATTTCAATTAGTATATACATTTTCATACATATATATGATTTGATTGTGCTTATAATATCTTTACATCTCAAAGTACAAATTATGTTTATGCTAAACTTGATTTAGTCCTTATGCTTAATTATTTTTCAATTTGTATCTTATACAAGTTTATGCATTATTTTTATTAGTATTTCATGAAGGGGAAAAACTTCGTGTTTTATCTTTCAATCAGTTTTATTTTCAGTTGGTATCTTACTCCCACTCTTTATGATGAAAAATATTAAATTTTAGTATATGCTAACATTTTCAATATTGGTATCAAGAATCTTAAATTAGTATTTTCTCTATTTGGTATCTCTATTGCAAACTAATTTTAGTATTTATCAAAAAAGTTGGTTTGTTTTTTCAATTGGTATCATGTTTCATTTTAAATTGTATCTATATTGAAATGAGTTGTGTTTCCTAAAAATTTGATTTTTTACTTTCAATTGGTATCAATATTTACAATATATATTTCAATTGGTATCAAAAATGTACAATGTTTCATTTTCTTTTGGTATCAAAATTTATAAGATATATTCAATTGGTATCTTTTAGTATCTTAAAAATTTTGTTTATTTTCAATTGGTATCATAATGTTTTGATATATATTGCAACATCTTCTCTATATATCGATTCATGTTGAGTGTATCTCATATTGAGGACTTGACCTCTCTTCTCTATGTAATACACGTGTGTAGAGGGAGCTTCACATCTCCTTTTATACATTGTATATTATGTGTTATGTGATTAGGGTTTACTCATCTCTTTTTCATGTAATGCAAGTATGCAGGGAGAGTAAACTTTACGTCTCTCTTCTTCATAAATGTATATCGTATATATATATCTTTATTATTTGATTTGTTTTCACCCCTTTGTTGATGAATTGACAAAAAGGGGGAGAACAATTTTGAGAGTTTATATATGCATGTCTATTTTCTTGTTTAATGCACATATGTTTTGTTTATGCAAAAAGGGGAGAAGTATTTGGAGAGTTTATTTATGTTTATTTCCTCATCTATGCATATATGTATTGGTTGGTTTATGCATTCATTGAATATCTTTATTGTCTATTACTATGCATGAGTTAAGAGGGAGCTTCTATGAAGTGTAACTTTAATCCATGCATATATAACTCCATGAGTTTTGTCATCATAAAAAAGGGGGAGATTGTTGGCCCAGAGGCCCATCACTCTAGCTTTGATGATGATTAACTCATGTAGTTATAGTTTACTAATAATCTTGTGTTTATATAGTTTCAGTTATTGACCAAGATATTAGTAGGTGTTTAGCTTCAATAAAGGAGTTTTGGAGCTATCATGTGTTGATTCAAGATCTCGTGCGTCAAAATCGCATCTAGCACTCAGTTGGAGTCAAGCTTGTTGGATCGCGTTTGGATTGAGTCATCTTGGAGACAAGAAGACTTCGGTTTGTGTTTAGTTTAGAATATTTAGATCTTGTGTAAAGGTAGATAGTGTTGATATGCTCAAGTTCACACACACACAAAAGTTTAAAGTTTAATGATTTTGGTTTTTAGTTTAACCGGTTTTTGGATTTCATATCAAAAAAATAGATATATATCTTATATGTATATTGAATTCTATCATATGCAACATGCTTCAAAGTTATTTCAATATCATGTTTCTATATTTATACAAGTTTTAGAGAAAACGGTTTTCCATTTCAAAAATCTAAGTTCTAAAAAATACCGATTTTGGTTTAAAGCCAAATTTCAATATCACAAAAATGGTTCAAATAGTTTGTAATATGTGTTGATTTTTAGTCACACATATTTGTACTTCAAAGATCTTACAAGAACTTATTTTTGTGAAATTTATATGTATTTTATGGGATTTTTTTGAAGTTAAAAAGACTAAGTTTTAATCCCTATAATTTGTTTGACCTGGTCTTCTGCCAGTCGACCGGATGGTCAACCAAAGAAGAAGTCGGTCGACCGGACCGATCGACCGATGTGCACAAATGTGCACGACCAAATGGCTTGAGGGCCGGTCGACCTGGCCGGTCGACCGTCCAGAGAGCTTTGATCTTTGGATCTGGCCCGGGTCGACCGGGCGGTCGACCGACAAGCGAGCTCTGCTATCTGGATCTAGCCTCGGTCGACCGGGCGGTCGACCGGTGGCACAACGATCAGAAATCCAACCGTTGGCCGGTCGACCGGGCGGTCGACCGACAGCAGAATTTTCTGCTGTCTTTGGCCTAACGACTAGTTTTTAGAATGGGTTATAAATACCCATCCCTTTGGGCTCTTTTGATTAGAACTTCAAGAGCAAAAATTCCCATCTTTACAAGTGTTTAACAGCAAGTTTTAAGAGTTTTTGTGCCAAAAAGATTTATCTTTATTTTTCAAGGATTGGAAAATCAAAGAAAAATAGAATATTTGGGATATTAGATTTGATCTTCATTTCTATCTTATTTTAGTTATTTGCCTAAGTATTTTTCTTTGTGTTTTGATTTCCAAACACCTTGATTTCTCACACTTGAGCTATCATATCCATCCTATCTATAGGAACTTGTTTTGGTGAGAAAATTGGTTTGTGGTCTTTGTAATTACCTAGAGTTGTAACCTTTCCTTTGCTTTGGTTTTGTGCCTTTCCCTCAAGTGTAGAGGAGGTTGTACATTGGGTTGTGGCTATCCCTCTAAGTGTAGAGGTGATTGTGGTTGGTTTGGCTTTGTGTCTTGTCCCTCTTAGTGAAGAGGTGATTGTTGTTTGGCTTTGTGCTAATCCCTCTATTGAGAGGTTGATCTTGTGTGGCTTAGTGCCTTACCTCTTGTGTAGAGGTTGTTGTTTGAGAGAGGAGTTGTGTATTTCAAGTTTGTATTACCCAAATCCTCAGTGGAGGTTCCCTGTGTGGGAAGTCCTGTGTGGATGTATAGTAGAAATCCTTCTGTGTGAAGGCAGGGACGTAGAGCACTGGCTCGAACCTCAAAACATATCTTTTTTGTTTGCGTTTGATCCACTATCTCTAAACTCTCTCTTTTATTTCTTGCATTGCATCATATTGTTCTTATCTTATATACCTGGTATTGATTGTGTGTCTCACTAATGTTGAACCAAGAGAGTTTTACATAGCACCTCAACTCTTATTTAGAGGAATTTAGAGGAGATAGTTCAGATCCCTTCACCGAGAATTCGGCTACACTCTTTGGTTACACTAAGTGTGTTGCAATTAATTTTTAATTCCGCATCATTTGTCATTAGATTAGCCATTCACCTACCCCCCTCTAGGTGTATTTTCAGAACCCATTACTAAACAAAATTTTATTAAGATAAATATAAATATGTGATTAAAATATGCAAATATAAACACTAAATATGCAAATATAAAACACTAATCAGGGGGCAAGACGAATTCCTATTGGGTAGCTCGGGAAGTGGGCTAGTTCGGAGGCCGAGTAGGTACCTACATGAGATGTTAATACCACACGAGCATACATATAAACATGATAATAACTAGACTACTGTGGGGTATGAAGCCTGGAGGCTGAGTGTAGAGCCGGAGGCTGAAGGGCCTGGAGGCCAAGTAGAGAGCCCTGAGGCTAAACGACTATGAAGGGTCGGCCATGCATAATATAAAGCAATAATAGAGTAATGTCACAGGCAGTATATATGTACAGGTAATAAACTACACTAATATAGGCATTCGTCATGCCGATACAGATACATGTCCATAGAATATGTTTACACGCTTACACCGATACAACATAACACACCAGTATAATACACAACACGGGTACAAATCTATGTGTCTACAATACAGTTACAAATTTCTTAATGTCAATACACATTACATATAATATAAATCACTCGTCCCAGGGGAAACCCAAAAGCGAGAACACTCGCCTAAATCTCTAGAAAACACCGCAAATCCCATAATCCAAAACATGAACACAGCCCCGGGCAATATCCATCATCACCAGAAGAGAGAGAGTGTGTGTATTTTGTAAAGAGAAAATAGAGAGAGATCAAGAGAGAGAAAGAAGAGAAAGAGTGCAGGAGAGGAAGATGAGGGGTTGAGAGAGAGAAGGGAAGGGGAAAAGGGTCTGGCCGGCTCTGGTCAGCCAGGCATGGCCGGCGGCAGCCCCTGGCCGCCGGCAGCAGCCCCTGGCCGTCGGCGGTCGCAACAGAGAGGAGAGAGAAGGTAAAGGAGGAAAGAGAAAGAGAGGAGAGATAAAGAAAAAGAAAGAAGGAGAGAGACAAATAGAGAAGGAGAGAGATGAGAGGCGAGAGAAGAAGGTGGCCGCTGGGTCGCCGGCGGCTGCGGCTAGAGGGGAAGGAAGAGTAGAGGAGGGGAGAAAGAAGGGGAAAAGAAGAAAAAAGAAAAGGAAAGAAAAAATACGAAGAAGAAGGAGAAGGGGGACAGCGGCTGTGGTCATCGGAGTTGGGGAGGCGATCGTCGACAGCGGCGGTGCGGTCCTGGTTGCGGCGACGGTCAATTCTAGGGGAAGAGAGGGAGAATTAAAGAAAAGAGAAAAGAAAAAGAAAGAGGAGAGGGAGAGAAAGAGAACTGAGAGAGAGGGGTTGTGAGAGAAGGAGAGAGAAAGAGAAGTGAAAGGGAGGGGTTGTGAGGGAGGTCGCTGGAGGGGTGACATATCGGCGGTGGCCGATGCTGATTAGTCTCTAAAATTACATATTTCATACCACATCTTCACATTTATTTAATATTAAATTCTGATAATAATACCTCACTCATATGTTTTTAGGTCCATGACATGAAATGAAGAAGATGACCCAAATTACCATTTAATTGATGATTAAAAGCTTATAAAGATAGCCATTGACTTATAGGGTGGTTTCATCAAAACCGGGGGCCAAATCAAGAAACCAGGAGATGCAGCCGACAGGGGGACAAGCGGACAACGCGTAGCAAGCGGCGCTGCGCCGCCCTGGTACAGCCGCAGAAACGCGGCTTTGGCCACATTTTCGCAGCTCTTGTGTGGACCCACAAGCCAAGATTTGACGCGCGACTTTGTACAGTCCCTCTCGTGCCCCTTTCGCCTATAAATACCCCCTTTGTGTTCTATATTGGGAGAAATCTAGAAAGTTAGGGTAGTTTTCTTCTTCATGTTGTAGTTTAGGGTAGTTTAGGTTAGTTCCTCTTCTTCTTTCTCTTTGTATTTTTCATTTCTTGTAGATCTTGTAATAAGAGCGAGAGTGGTACATTGTTGGAAAGATAGAGTGCTTATAATAGAAGGTGACAAGCTATGAAAGGTTCTCTCTTTACCTCTCTTTGTTTTCTTCTCTCTAACTTGAAAAACACCTAGAGGGGGGTGAATAGGTGTAGTGCTAATCAATAAACAAGAATGCACAAATTAAAAATGATATGATGTAACGATCACTCAAAGTAAGATTAGAAGCAGAATACCCAGTAACGGGCTCTGAACTTCTTCCTCGTGATTCCTCTAAATAAGAGCTTGAGGTGCGTAATGTAATCTTATTGTAAGAGTATAGATCGACAATATGAATAAGAATGAATAGAAAGAGAAAGCTACAAGTAAACCAATCGCAAACAAAGGGATTTGTTTCGAGGTTCGAGCACCAAGCTCTACGTCCCCGCCTACACCCAGAAGGATTTTCAATCCGCTATAATTTTCACAAAGGATTACAATCACTCGGGAATACCCAACTCCTCAATCACACTCCTCTAGTCCAGAGGTAGTGTATCCATAAGAACAATAATCACTTGGTGATCAAAAGACCACAAACTCTCTTTTACAACCTCTTATAGAGTGGAATATGATTTTTGGCTCAAGAGATAAAGTGAGAGAAAATTTTCAGCAGAAGAGACTAAGAAGACTTGAAAACCAACTGAAAACTTTAGCAATTGAAAGAACTTTGAAAATGAAAGCAAGTAAACTTTTCTTCTCTTTTGAAAAACTTGAAACTTGGATATCATTCTTGTAAAAAACATAAGACCAATGACCTCTATTTATAGGAAGTGAATATACACCATTCATAATTGATACTAGGTCATTAGGGTAGAGTTTAGCCACTAGAAAAGAGAAATAGCTGTAAAAACCAAGAAAAGTGAAACAGATTTCAAGAAATAGCCGTTAGGGCTGCTGGTCGGCTGTCGGTCGACCGGGCCAGTCGAATGTCGGCCGACCGGGCCAGTCGAATGTCGGCCGACCGGGCCAGTCGACCGGCAGGCCACATGGCAAAATAGCTGTTGGCTTCGGTCGACCGATCCGGTCGATCGCCAGCTATATAAAAAGAAACATTTGAGCTGTCGGTCGACCGCGCCGGTCGACCGACAAAACCCGAGAGTTTGGGTCTTGTAGTCGGTCGACGGTCGGTCGACCGCTAGGCCTCTCGGTCGACCGGCCCAGTCGACCGGTAGACGTGCACAGACGTGCACGCCGAAGGCCACAAGGCCTGGTCGACCGTCCGGTCAACTGATCTGGCCTGAAATAGATCCGGTCGACCGGGCCGGTTGACCGTAAAGGCCTGAAACAGATTTGTAAAGATATTTTTGAACTTTGAATAATTTTTGAAATATTTTTAAGTGGTTTTAGGATTAAGTAGCATGCTATAGGAGATGAAATACATGTTTTAAGCTAGATATAAAAATTTGAAATATTTTGAAACATATATATTAAACAAACATGCACCAAAATCAACTAACCAAAAAACTTGTATTTTGAAAAGTATATTTTTGTGTGTGTGTGTGTGTGTGTGTTTTCTTGAGCACAACTATCATATCCTTACTCTTTAACGTACTAATTCTTACAATGATTCTAGGTGACTATAAGATCTTCAATTAGGGCTTTTTCATATGCATCATTGAATAACTTGAATCTTGATCCCGTATTGAGTCAACTTGAGTCAATCACCACCTTCCTTTAGGGAAGAAAACATCTTGAGTTCTTAGAACCCTGAAGCAATCTTAAACACTTAAATATGATTAGTACAAATAACTATATATGTTTTGTAATCATCAAAACTCTAAAACCGGTTGATTGTAACCTTGGGCCAATAATCTCCCCCTTTTTGATGATGACAAAACATATGAGTTATTTAACACAAAAATGGAAAGGAGCTTAAAAGCTCCCCCCTCAAAACATGCTATATATGAACTTTACAAAAAGAACTAAAAAGAATGGCATGAATGAAAAAAGTAAATATAATAAACAAATGGAAAGGGAGTTTGAAAGCTCCCCCTCAAATCATGCTATAAAAAATGAATATGAGAAATAAAAGGTAAATGAATAATAACTCAAAAGTATTTCTCCCCCTTTTTGTCATGCATCAAAAAGGGTCAAATCCAATAAACAATTTTTGAATAGTAAACATTTATGAATCCATAACACAAACATTTAATTCACCACAAATAAAGGAAAATCTATTATAATCTAGTGGTTTGGTAAAAATATCGGCAAGTTGAAAATCAATAGAAACATAATAAATGTCAATATCACCTTTCTCATAATGATCTCTAAGAAAGTGATATCGAATGTCAATGTCTTTGTCTTACTATGCTGATTTGCATTTTTAGTCATATGAATAGTACTAGTATTATCACAATATTTTAATATGGTCATAATGCAAATCATAGTCAAGGAGAGTATGTTTCATCTAAAGGACTTGTGCACAACAAGCCCCCGCCGCAACATACTCCGTCTCAATGCTTGAGAGGGCTACCGAATTTTGTTTCTTGGAAGATCATGCGACAAGGCAATTACCGAGAAATTAACATGTTCCACTTGTACTCTTCCTATCCACTCTACAACCCGCATAGCCAGCATCCGAAAAACTCGTCATGGAGAATTGTCCGGTCTTCGGATACCACAAACTCATTTCAATGGTGCCCTTAAGGTATCGAATAATGCGTTTTACCGCAATCAAATGGGACTCTTTAGGACACGATTGAAATCGAGCACAAAGACACACACAAAACATAATATCCGACCTACTAGCCGTTAAATACAACAAACTACCAATCATGCTACGATAGAGTTTAATGTCAACATTTATACCTTGCTCATCCTTGTCAAGCTTTGTTGTGGTAGCCATGGGAGTTTTGCTTGTCTTAGCCCCTTCAAGCCCAAATTTCTTGATAAGCTCCTTCGTGTACTTAGCTTGATTGATAGAAATCCCATCCTTCCTTTGCTTGATTTGGAGACCAAGGAAGTAGTTAAGCTCTCCCATCATAGACATCTCAAATTCTTCCTTCATGCATGATTCAAAATCTTTGCAAAGTTTTTCATTAGTAGAGTCAAATATAATATCATCAACATATATTTGAACTATAAGTATGTCATTTTCAACATGTTTGGTAAACAAAATAGTATCTATTGTTCATTTAGCAAAACCATTTAAAATAAGAAATAAAGAAAGTCTTTCATACCAAGCCCTAGGGGCTTATTTTAAACCATAAAGAGCTTTGTGTAGTTTGAAAATAAAATCCGGATGTGTAGGATCAACAAACCTAGGAGGTTATTCAACATACACTTCCTCTTCAATAAATCCATTTAAGAAAGCACTTTTTACATCCATTTGAAAAAGTTTAAAATCTTTATATGAAGCAAATGCAAGTGTTATCCGTATGGCTTCAAGCCGTGCTACGGGTGCAAAAGTTTCCTCAAAATCGGTACCTTTGACTTGAGTGTAAACTTGGGCCACTAACCTAGTTTTATTCCTAACAACATTTCCTGACTAATCCAACTTGTTTCTAAAAATCTATTTAGTACCAATTGTTGGTCTATCATGGGGTCTAGGGACAAGATGCCAAACTTGGTTACGCTCGAATTGATTGAGCTCCTCTTACATGGCAAGCAACCAATATGAGTCGCCCTCGGCTTTGAGGTGTTCTTTGGTTCAAAATGAAAAATAAATGCATAGTGCCCACAAAGATCATGGAGTTTAGAACGAGTAGTTACCCCTTTTGATACTTCACCTATAATAAGGTCCTTGGGATGATGTGGAGTGAATCTCCAATCCTTTGGAAGTGGTTGCATTGGCTCCACTTCAACTTCTTGAACTTCACTTTTCCCATCAACCTTTGGCTTGTCTTCTAGAGTAGGTGAGTCCTTCAAGGTGATCCTCTCCATGTCTTCACCTAAGGAATCTATTTCTACAACATTCTCAACAAAAATATTAGATTCCTCAAACTTTACATGTATAGATTCTTCAATAGTCAAAGATGATTTATTGAAGACTCTATAAGTTTTACTAGTGTTAGAGTAACCAACAAAAAGATTTTGCATCAAATTTACCTAAATTATCTTTAGTATTTAAAACAAAATATTTACAACCAAAAACTTTAAAATTAGAGACATTAGGTTTTCTTGAATGATAAAGCTCAAAAGAAGTTTTAGAAGTGTTTTTACATAAGAAAACCCTATTTGATATGTAACACAATGTGTTTACGGCCTCGACCCATAGGTATTGACGGAGATCGTACTCATTTATCATTGTTCTAGCCATTTCTTGTAATGTTTGATTTTTCCTCTCAACAACTCCATTTTGTTCCGGAGTTCTAGGACAAGATAGTTCATGCTTAATTCCATGTTCTTTGCAAAAAGTGGTAAAGGGTTGGTTATTGAATTCACCACCTCTATCACTTCTTATTCTAAAAATGGAAGAATCTTTTTCCTTTTCAGCTCTTTTCCTAAAAGTTTAAAAATGTGAAAAGCCTTGATTTTTATGCTCTAAAAAGAAAACCCAAGTAAAACGAGAAAAGTCATCAACTAAAATGAAAGCAAAACGATTCCTACTTAGACTTTTGGTTTTAGTAGGACCAAACAAATCCATATGGATCAACTCTAAAGGTCGTGATGTCATGATATCCTTGATGAATTTGAAAGAGGACTTGGTTTGTTTCCCAAGTTGACACGCATCGCAAATGCGGTCCTTTTCAAATTTCAAGTAAGGGATACCTTTCACTATTTCCTTGTTGTTTAATCTAGATAGATGGTCGAAAGAAATATGGCCTAATTTCGTATGCCATAACCAAGAGTCATCATTGAGGGCATTCAAACAAGTAGCATTGCATTGTATATTAGACATATCAATCATGTATACATTGTTTTCATGAAATTCAGAAAATATACATGCATTAGTTTGTCTACCAATTACACTACAAGCTAAGTCATCAAAAATCACATTAAAACCTTTATCACAAAGTTGACTAACACTCAAGAGATTATGATTGAGGCCATCAACTATAACAACATTTTCTATTTTAAGAGATGTACCAAGTTTAATGTTACCTATACCGATGATTTTTCCTTTGGCGTCATCTCCGAAGGTGACAGTGCCACCTTCATCATATCTTGATAGGGTTGCAAAATTGTTGATGTCCCATGTCATATACCGCGAACAACCACTATCAAGGTACCACCGCTCTTTACGTCTTTGAGTCTTGGTGTGTACCAACATCAAATGATTGAATGGTTGACTTTGGTACCCACATTTTCTTGGGTCCTAAAATGTTAGTATTTCTAATCCAAACATGATTGTTCATAATATTTATATGATCATAACAAAATTTGGCTAAATGACCATTTCGACCACAATAAGTACATTTATAAATTTTTCCATATTTAAAAGCATAATGACCATGTGGTTTATGAACATGTGATTTGTGAACATGTGGTGTTTTAGCATGATTGACATGTGATGTGTTGGCAAGATGAACATGTGGAGCATGTGATGGTTTATTATGTTGAACATGTGAAGTGAGCAAGTATTTCTTTGAAAACATTTCTTTTAGTTTAGTATTGTTAAAAGCACATTTTTTTAGAATATTTCCCAAATCACTTATTTTAGTTTTTAACAAGAAAATCTCATTTTCATCAATTTTAGGGTACTTAGCTTTACATGAAACTCTTTATGCATCAAAATCTCTTTATGTTGAAATAATAGTAGAAGATAGGTCATCCTTTTCTCTTGTAATAATGGTAATATGATTTTTAAGCAAATCATTTTCCTTTTTCAATTTCAAACATTCTTTCTTCTTAGAATCATAGTTTTCTGAAAGTTCTAAGAAAGCTTGTAATAGCTCATCTATACTTATTTCAGTGTCATCATAAGATGTTTCGGGAGTTACCTCACGTGTGTTTGCCATGAAACACATGTTTCCTGTGTCAACTTCATCTTCGGATTCACTTTCCGAATCCCAAGTGGCTTTGAATGCCTTCTTTACAAACGGCTTCTTTTGCTTTATGGAGGAAGATACCTTGTTCACGAAATCTGGACATTCGGCCATGATGTGTCCAGGTTTTCGACAATTGTAGCATATGACTTTCTCCTCCTTCCCTTCCCATCGCCTTCTATGGTTGAGCTTTTTCTTGTGATACATTCTTTTCACATTTCTCACAAGAAAAGATAGTTCTTCATCGTTCTCTTCATCTTCTTCATCATCGGAGATGTTGGAGGTAGACTTAAAAGCAATAGACTTATTCTTTTGAGGCACGGTTTCCTCTCTAGCCTTTTTCTCCATCTCATGTGTCTTAAGATTACCAATAAGACTTATGAGCTCCATTTTGTCCTTGTCGTTCAATTTCTTTAAGGTGGTAGCTTTGATTTCTCATGATGGAGGGAGAGCACGAATCACTTTACGCACCTTTTGGTAATTGTCGATTTCATCACCTAGCGAAGCAAGAGCATTTGTGATTTTAGTAAACTTAATAATCATATCATCAATAGATTCATTTTCATGCATTTTAAAACTTTCATATTGAGAACGCAAGAGATCAATTTTAGCTCTCTTGACTTGTGATGTTCCCTCATGATTGACAAATAAGTGTTGCCAAATCTTATAGGCGGATTTGCAATGGATAACCCGTGTTAAGTCATCCTCATTTAAAGCTAAAAGCAAGGCATTTTGAGCCTTAGTGTTTGCCTCAAATTCCAATGAGGAAAGCTCGGACCAAGTACCCCCTCCTCACCTAGGGGTGTACTATAGGGCTTGGTCAAGGATTTAGCAACTCGACTACCTAGAGATGGCAAGAATATAATCATCCTAACTTTCCATATGGGAAAGTTGAGTCCATCAAATTTGGGAGGGAACTTAATGTTATCGGCATCTTTACTAGTGAATGAATGAAGATATGAAAAAAGTGATTAGCAACTTATAGGATCTCTCTAAGGATGTGAAGCCAAAACTACAGTCCTAACTCTGATACCAATTGAAAAACACCTAGAGGGGGGTGAATAGTTGTAGTGCTAATCAATAAACAAGAATGCACAAATTAAAAATGATATGATGCAACGATCACTCAAAGCAAGATTAGAAGCCGAATACCTAGTGACGGGCTCTAAACTTCTTCCTCGTGATTCCTCTAAATAAGAGTTTGAGGTGCGCAATGCAATCTTGTTGTAAGAGTATAGATCGACAACATGAACAAGAATGAATAGAAAGAGAAAGCTACAAGTAAACCAATTGCAAACAAAGGGATTTGTTTCAAGGTTCGAGCACCCAGCTCTACGTCCCCGCCTTCACCCAGAAGGATTTCCAATCCACTATAATTTTCACAAAGGATTACAATCACTCGGGAGTACCCAACTCCTCAATCACACTCCTCTAGTCTAGAGGTAGTGTATCCACAAGAACAATAATCACTTGGTGATCAAAAGACCACACACTCTCTTTTACAACCTCTTATAGAGTGGAATATGATTTTTGGCGCAAGAGATAAAGTGAGAGAAAATTTTCAGTAGAAGAGACTAAGAAGACTTGAAAACCAACTGAAAACTTTAGCAATTGAAAGAACTTTGAAAATGAAAGCAAGTAAGCTTTTCTTCTCTTATGAAAAACTTGAAACTTGGATATCTTTCTTCTGAAAAACATAAGACCAATGACCTCTATTTATAGGAAGTGAATATACTCCATTCATAATTGATACTAGATCATTAGGGTTGAGTTTAGCCACTAGGAAAACAGAAATAGCTGTAAAAACCAAGAAAAGTGAAACAGATTTCAAGAAATAGCCGTTGGGGCTGCTGGTCGGCTGTCGGTCGACCGGGCCGATCGACCGGCAGGCCACATGGCAAAATAGCCGTTGGCTTCGGTCGACCGGTCCGGTCGACCTCCAGCTATATAAAAAGAAACATTTGAGCTGTTGGTCGACCGGGCCGGTCGACCGACAAAACCCGAGCGTTTGGGTCTTGCAGTCGGTCGACGGCCGGTCGACCGCTAGGTCTGTCGGTCGACCGGCCCAGTCGATCGGCAGACGTGCACAGACGTGAAGGCCTGGTCGACCGTCCGGTCAACTGATCTGGCCTGAAATAGATCCGGTCGACCGGGCCAGTCGACCGTAAAGGCTTGAAATAGATTTGTAAAGATATTTTTCAACTTTGAATAATTTTTGAAATATTTTTAAGTGGTTTGAGGATTAAGTAGCATGCTATAGGAGATGAAATACATGTTTTAAACTAGATATAAAAATTTGAAATATTTTACAACATGTATATGAATCAGACTTGCACCAAAATCTGAAATCACCTAGAGGGGGGGTGAATAGGTGATAAAGCTAATCAATGCACAAATTTAAAATGAGATGATGCAATGATCACTGAAAGCAAGATTAGAAGCTGAATACCCCGTGAAGGGCTCTGAACTCCTTCCTCGTGATTCCTCTAAATAAGAATTTGAGGTGCGCAATGCAATCTTGTTGTGAGAGTATTGATCGACAATATAAGAATGAATGAGAAGCAAGTAAATAACACAAATAAACCAATCGCAAACACAGAGATTTGTTTCGAGGTTCGAGCACCCAGCTCTACGTCCCTGCTTTCACCCAGAAGGATTTTCGATCCATTAGAACTTCCACAAAGGATTACAACTACTAGGGAGTACCCAACTCCTTAATCACACTCCTTTAGTCCAGAGGTAGTGGAACCACAAATACAATAATCACTTGGTGATCAAAAGACCACAAACTCTCTTTTGAAAAACTTTTCTTTACAAAAACCCTAGAGAATAATATATAAGATTGAAGCTCAAGGTTTTGTAAGTGATATAAAAACAGAAGAGAGATTTTAAGAACAAAAAAAAACTTTCAGAAAACTTTTGAAAATAATAGCCCAAAACTTAAACAAAAGCTCTTTCTCAAGAAAACTCAAAACTTTTGATCTTTGAATTTGTTGTAGTGAAAACCTCTACCCTAATGACCCCTTTATATAGGATTTAGGAAGAGTAAACATAGAAAACTTTTACCTGAATAAAAGAGAAAGAAATTGACCCTCTAATACAGCTAACCACATTTTTTTTAAACTTAAATACGTTTTAAAAACATGTTAAAAATCAGCCTCCAGAAAATTAGCCATTACTGCCAATCTGACAGATTGGTCAACTTTGAGCACATTGTTCAGGCTGTAAACGTCCGAATTCAGAATTAGGTATATAGGAATAATTTGTAGATCTTTAAGTCCTCGTTTTAATGCAACTAAAATCAACTTAATATCATTTTGGATTAGAAAGTTATCAATAAAATACTGACAGGTGTCAAATCAGAAACTTTAAGCTGTTTTCAGAACAAGAACAGAGTTCAACAAATATTTGACATCTTTAAAATTTGAATATGAAAATTATTATTGAATAATAAATATAGATCTGAAAGTTAGATTTGAAATGCAAGTTAAATCATGTTATTTGAATATAAGAATAAAAAGTTATGATAACAATTATAAAAGGGTGTCAAGCAGATCAGCACAACTAAAACTGGTTCAAATCTAAAACTCAATTTATGTACTTGAAATTCAAAACCGGTTAAATCAAAAACCAAACGTATTGAATTTGTGTGTGTGTATTTGAGCTTCAAACATATATAATATTCTTTAACAAACTAAAAATATAAAAACTTTATAGGAAGGTGTCTCTGAACCGCGTTGCCGAGCTAGAGCCTCCTCTCCTATGAAAGAGTCCTCTTGCGCCATCAACCTTTCAATATGCTTTAAGCGCCAATAACCTTGCAACATGCTTAAAGCCATCAAGACTTGTACAAACCCGAAATTCATTCTAGAATCTTTATTAGTACCAAATAGCTTTTGTATGTTTTGTTATCATCAAAACTATATAAATGGAGAGTGTAACCTTTTGGGCCAATAAAACCTACTAACCAAAAAACTTGTATTTTGAAATGTGTATTTTTGTGTGTGTGTGTTTTCTTGAGTACAACTATCATATCCTTACTCTTTAACATACTAATTCTTACAATGCTTCTAGGTAACTATAAGATCTTCAATTAGGGCTTTCCCATATGCAACATTGAATAACTTGAATCTTGATCCCGTATTGAGTCAACTTGAGTCAATCACCACCTTCCTTTAGGGAAGAAAACATCTTGAGTCCTTAGAACCCTGAAACAATCATAAACACTTAAACATGATTAGTGCAAATAACCATATATGTTTTGTAATCTTCAAAGCTCTAAAACCGGTTGATTGTAACCTTGGGCCAACATAACTCTTTTTACATGTTTAGCTAATTTTCTCTCATGAAAACTAACTACTGACTACTAACTTGCTGACTTCTTACTTAAAATCCACATGAATTTAATAGCCTCTACTTGGTCTTGCTCTTGCAAGAGGCATTGATGGCTAATGATGATGGATTCTAGCACTCTAACATCCTAACTCTCTAACAAGCTAACATTATTTTATTCTATACTTACTCTTGTTTAGTTTTGATGGTTTAAGTGTAGCTTGCACTTGTTTTGTTGAGTTTGGATATGAAAGTTATCACATGGGTTATGCTTTGAAGCGCTCTTAAACCAAGGACTAGTGATGGCCAAGGATACATGTGAGGCAACTATCACAAAGAGGTTAGTATGTTAGTGGAGCCATTAATAGTTAGTAGCCATGGGTTTTCTTTCCCCTTTTTACTTTGTTCCAGAGATATCAAAAATCAAAAATATCTTCTTTTCTAAGTTTCCCACTTCTTCGTATTTCACCGTACTCTTCTCTTTTCATTCTTTATTTTCTTTTCTTTTGATTCTTTAAAACATTGAAGAAATTTTAACACACACTGAACATTCCGACAAAGCTTTTATCGCTTTCCGTCCCTATGGATTCGACCTGTTTAGCCTCTATGCTATAACGGAAGTGTCGATGAAGCCAAAACACACACTTTAAATCTTGATTTCAAAACATACACTCTTCATGCGCGATTTTTTCCCGATCAAATTTTGGTGCTGTTGCCAGGGATGGGAGCGGTTTGATTTCACGTTTTTGTTAGCTTTTCTTCTTTATTTTCGTTGTGCATGTTAAACTCTTTAACATTGCAGAAGTTCACACTTGCTCTTATGTGGTTGGGTAAATTCTTGTATATTATTACATTCTGTTGCTAGTTTCTGTTACCTGTACACTATAATAATTTAAGAACTAAAATACAAGAATTGGATGCTTTAAAATGGATTAGACATTTGCATCTAGGCACGTGTCGAATTTAATTTCAATGTACTGTATTTTGTTCTTGTGCTGTTGTGATCTTGACAGAGGTGTATATATTGCATTGCACATAGTTAGAAAAAACACGTGAGTGATTACTCTCTTTGTGTGTTCATTCTTATCTATATTGCACACTTGCATGAATTGAACTTAAGGGAAAAACCCAATACAACATAAGGTGGGGAAGTCATTACCCTCCCTTAGCCTAAAAATTACCTCCCCACTCACACAACCCAAGTCTAAATAAAACTTGTCAGACGTTGGCCCCTGGGACATCTCGGACTCATTTAGGAGATTGACCTAAGGGCGAAGTTGTTAGAAGTTGACTCTTGTCAAATCGGTGTTGAAGGTTCAGGATTGAGAGTCGAAACCTCGAAGAATAGTAGTTTAGCATAATTAGGTCCGTTGCTCTGGTACGGATACCTTCCACTGATCTTTCCCCTACCTGGCCGATTAACTCGTGGTCAGATTCTGACAATGTACCCCTCGTGGACAGTCTAACCAGTTAGGAGTCATCTAGGTCTAAGTCAACCCTAGTATAGGCTTGTTTTTTTCTTTTTCTTTATTTATTTGTTTATTTGTTTATTTTTCTCTTTTGTAAATTTTGAAATGGATTTTAACAACAACAATTTTTTCAATCCTAATATGAATTCACATTTCACCTCCACCTCATTTGACTCGAATAACTTCGACCCAACTATGTACAACATGAACCAACCATATATGCCGAATTGGGATTATCCGACTCAATATGTGCCCCAGTCCCAATACTATGAACAAGACTGGAATAATCATTATCGCTCTTCACAGAGTCAGTAGGGATACAACTCTCCCGAGTCATATGGTCAACCACCTTCCAACATCTAGCTTCGTATAATCCTTGTAACGCCCCGATCCTCCGGGTACGAAGACATTACTGTGACATATATACGCAGGTCAGAAATACCCTCACGTATATACGCTAAGCATCAGTACAGGCAAGAATCAGAGTACAGTAGAACGTGGTGCCTTATATATTCCAACGTATGAGTACAATTACAAAGTTATCACCAGAGGTGACAAATATTAAAAGAATATTACATCACGAATATGACGCAAATGCGAGAATACCGAGGATGTACAAGTATAAATAGTACAAATGGCGCTCACGAGTTACAATAGGAAAACTCGAGAGACGCGCAAGGAGGCTTGGAAGGATAGGGTTCTGGACGGTCTGCTGGGGATCCACGCTTCAACTATGCTATTCTGATCAGCAACTGAGAGAATCCACACGCTTCAAGCTCTAAAACTTGGACATGAGGATCCGGAGGAGTCAGAACTCCCCAGCGAGTGGTGATGCGAAAGCCAGATGGCGTGTTGTGATAAGCACATGTGTATCGATAAATCTGAATCATAAACATGCATTGAAAACCGTGCCATGAGCACAAGCATGCAGGAACAAGTAGATATACAGTAATCGATATCCAGCCGGGAACATGTATGATATAAGATGATAAGAGTAGGTAACGAGGTGATGAATAAAGTAGACAAGGCAACACCAGATATCTCCTAAACTAACATAAAACCAATAAAACCAATAAAATCGAATAAAACTGATTACGAGCAAAACTGATCGCACAAGCTTAGGTCACGGTTCCATGAGACTAGTACATCGAAGGAATAATCCAAATAAGAAAAACCCTCATTTATATACCTTTATCCCATGTCACCATAATCCAAGCGCATACGAGTTACAAATCAACACAACAAATTGTATATTAGCATCTTATTTTAATTGGAGCCGTCTAAGTTGTGGGCTTCAATATGTGTCCCATTCCACATACTTTCACTTACAACTTATAGAGCAAGTTATTTGGAAACTGATGAAATTCGACGAGTCATGTTTAAGATGGGCCCCGTACATGCCCGGGACAACGGTCCAGGAGTATCCGGTGCTGAGCCAGAATGTACCGCTAGGTACTGGGACTTATTTATGCCCGAACAAGAAAAGAGTATCGCAGATCCCATAAGAATAAGCCTAGGGTGTGTGCATACCCGGCAAGAATAAATAGGAGTAGGGGTGCCAGCACACCCCACAGAATCCCTGGTGGCCACCAAGTGACCCCTCAAGTATGTGGCCACGCGTGACTCGATAAGACCACCATGAACATGATTATTCAGGACCCATCAGTTTCTCCCAAACCGGGTGCAAGTTGTCTTATAATAATTTATTATGCAATTATCAATTTACGGAAATAGCATCGGCTGGACATGATCCGGAATTCAGGAGTACATGAGTACTATAAATTCAGGTCACTGTGTATATAATACAGGATAACAAGTATAGTATTCCCGTAAATATGATAGTCACAGGTCAAATATTAATATAACAGGAGGCGGTGATAAGTCATGTCATAACAAGAAGCAAGTGTCAAGTAGTAGTATATCAGGTGTCAGGTGATATATGACTTGAAGGTGATATTAAGCAGGTGACAAGTGATAACATAATACATGTATGCAATCAAGCGAAAGCATGTCAGGTGAGACAGGAAAACCGTAGTGATATAAAGAATTGATATTAATACCAGAAGACCATGCATTTTTAGGAAAAATCGTATAAGTAAGATTTCAAACTCTTCACAACCATAAATAGAAGAATCAATAAACTGGCAGGCAAGTAACTCAGCAAGCAAGCGAATCACCAAGCGGAGCTAAGCGGTGCTGGAGCGAAGCTAATGTACAACACTAAATGCTATCACGCTCGACGAAGTTATCGTTCGCAACGTAGCTAGACACACGTGTCGCAGCAAGCATATGAACGCCATACTACCACTAATGGGAAAGCCATGCTCAAGTGGTAACTATACTAGAACGGAGTAAAGTGTTGACGCTAGGTCCGCCTACCAGGCGTAGCATAGAAAAATCCAGAAGATTTTAAACCTCAAAGGTTGTACCCAGAGGTTAGTTCTGAAGGCAAGGGTACCTGTAGAAAGTGTTAGTTCCAAACAGCACAAATCATGAATAATATATGTCGACCCGATGAAAGGTGAAGTCAAAAGGAAAGCGAGAACACTCGCCTAAATACGGAAAATACTATGAAATTCCCGATCTCTGGAATCCAGGTAACAAACATATAATGCGTTCAATATAAAGGAGAACAAAGAATAAACCACGAGGAGAGAGAATGAAGACACAGGAGTCGCAGACGCGAGAGTCGCGTCGCGTAGAAGCCACAAACGCAGGGTTTGAGACTCGCGTTTAAGCAAGGAGACAAGAAGATCGTAGATGCAGGCATAAGCTCCGCGTCACGTTGATACAAGAATGCGAAGACCACGTTATACAAATATCAAGAACGCGAAGATCGCGTTAAAGAATTGCTTGGACGCGGGGCGAGCTCCGCGTCCAGCAATTGAACTCAAGAGAGAGACAGAGAGATAAGGGAGACGCACAGGAGTGAGGGTGAGACGCAGGAGTGAGAGAGAGATAGTACAGGAAAGGAAGAGAGACGCAAGGATGAAAAGGAGAGAGACGCAGTGAAGGGAGAAGGAAAGGAAAAACAAAGAAAAGAAGAAGAAAGAAAGAAAGAAGGAAAGGAAAGAAAAGAAAGAAGAAGGGAAGGGGAGAGGATGGCCGGCCATAGTCTGGCCGGTGGGAGGCGGTGCCGGCGATGGCCGGAGGTGGCCGAAGGCCGGAGGCTGGAGGCCGGCAATCCAAGCTCAAGCAAAGGTGGGGTGCAACTCTAGTGCAATTTGAGATTTCGGAGTTTTGAAAATGGTGGTTCGGAGAGCGACGAGTAGGCCCGTTGGAAGGAGCACGCCGAGGAGAGGAAGATGGCATAGTTGGTGGTGGCCAAGATAGTGTAGGTGGCGATGGAAATGGTGGTAAAGATGGTGGTGAAGATGGGTTTCCTTGGTGAAAAGAAGAAGATAAAGAAGATGGTGGTATGGTGGTTGCTAAAATGGAGAAGGAGATGGAGGGAAGATGGAGAGAAGGATGGTGGAGAAGTTGGTGGTGAAGGTGGCTGGCCAAGGAGGGAGGCATGATGGCTCAAGTTGGGTGCTGCTATTCACTTGCTGGAAAGAGAAGGAAAGGAAAATGAAAAAGAGAGAGAAGAAGAAAAGGGGGTGTATATATAAGGGGGAAATGATTATTACAAGTTTGCCATCCTATTAAAGAGAGTTGCGTCTCTTTCAAAATATAAGCTGCGTCTCATATAATGAAAATCCGCGTCTAGCAATTGCCCAGACGCGGTGATGGAACTTGCGTCCAGGGAAAAACGTGAATGTTGCGTTTAACAGAAAGGACAAAAGTCACATTGACTTGATCAGAATTGATCTGAGTGCATTAAATGCAGAAAGAATGTGAATCTTCACATTAAAGACCAGATCTGATTCTGGTGAGACTCTCGTCTAAAAAGAGAGAGAAAATGAGAAGAATATGAATATAATATCCGGATAAATTCCGGTATCTGGGAAAAACACCGAAAACTCCAGAAAAGTCCGAAAAATGAAATAACTTAGAAAGCTTTCAAAAAATTCTCAAAAATAATAAATATTATTTTAATATATTTGGTGAAATCAATTTTCAATGATTCAATCCCATTTTCAAAATAAAAATCCTGAAGTCAACCGTCGATACTGGTCTACACCGGGTCGGTCGGATTTTGATAAATTTAGAAAAATTTTAGAAAAGTATTTAGGTAGAAAATATTATTTTAAGAAGTTATGGGAAAGTCATTTTTAGAATTTCAACTCCGTTTGTAAATTAAAAATTTGAGAATCGATCAGTAGCACTGGTCGACACCAGTTTTGAAGATTTTCAATTTAATTTAGAAAAATTCTAGAAAATCATAGAAAATCTAGAATATTAGAAAACTATGTTTGAAACTGAAATCTATCAAATCTGAATTCCAAAAAGATCAAATCGAGCAATATACTAGGATCGGGTCCCCGATTCAGATTACGGTTGACTCCGAATCCGCGAATCCAGATCCAAAGCAAAATAATCATATAAATAATTCATAATACAAAACAAATATAGGAAGTAAATCAAAAATACGATCGAAAAATCTGAATGCCCATCTAAGTACGTAATCCGGGAGCGGGTGTTACATTCCATCCACCTTACAAAAAATTGAATCCTCGCAATTTCGATAAGGTGTAAAATGAACAAGGAGAGGACAAGGACAGGAAATTATACCAATCAAGATATGAATCACTATAGGTAAAGCTCCCAAGTTGACTAAACAATAGCCGAAATATAAAAATCTGTTGCACTTCTTGCTGTATAAATCTTCGAACGATGCCAAATAATACTGATCTGATATCATTGCTTCATAATAGAATTCCCGCTACACTGTATACTTAATATCATTTCGAGAATAAGCCAAGATGCCGAAGATGAAGAAGAACCCTAATAATACTGAACATAACTAAAGAAGGCCGATGGGTAAGAATTCTAAAGACCAGGCATCAATCACTCTGAAGGATATAGCCAAGAATAGAGAATAACCGTAGAAAATCTAGATACCGCCTTCTGAAAGATGACCCGATCGTGGATCAATTCTGAGAATACCCGAGCACCATAGAGTTGGCTGAAGAGATCATATAATAGCTTCATTCAGAACCAGCCACTACCTCTCTAGTATAACCATATCTTAAGTTGGTATAAAGGCTACGAAAAACCAAAACAGTAAAAAGATGGAAGGGATTAGAAATCAAAGGAAGGATGATCAAGAAAAGATAACTCTGCACTTGTAGTTGGTTTGTATAACTAAGACTCATGCATTCCAAGGGCAAATTTCTTTACCATTAACTTGCCGTCTGGACGTATTGAGGATGCGAGAGCCTAGGCTCTGATACCACCCTGTAACACCCCGATCCTGTGGGTACGGAGACGTTAATGCGACATATATACGCAGGTCAGAAATACCCTCATGTATATACGCTAAGCATCAGTACAGGCAAGAATCAGAGTACGGAAGAGCGTGGTGCCTTCTACATTCTAACATATGAGTACAATTACAAAGTTTTCACCAGAGGTGACAAATATTACAAGAATATTACATCACCAATATGACGCAAATGCGAGAATACAAAGGATGTACAAGTATAAACAGTACAAATGGCGCTCACGAGTTACAACATAAAAGCTCGAGAGAGGCGCAAGGGGGCATGGAAGGATAGGGTTCTGGACGGTCTGCTGGGGATCCACGCTTCAACTGCGCTACTCTAATCAGCAACTGGGAGAATCCACACGCTCCAAGCTCTAAAACCTGGACATGAGGATCTAAAGGAATCAGAACTCCCCGGCGAGTGGTGATGCGAAAGCCAGATGGCGTGCGGAGATAAGCACATGTGTATCAATAAATCTAAATCATAAACATGCATTGAAAACCGTGTCGTAAGCACAAGCATGCAGGAACAAGTAGATATACAGTAATCGATATCCAGCTGGGAACATGTATGATATAAGATGATAAGAGCAGGTAATGAGGCGATGAATAAAGTAGACAAGGCAACACCAGTATCTCCTAAACTAACATAAAACCAGTAAAACCAATAAAACTAAATAAAACCGATTACGAGCAAAACTGATCGCACAAGCTTAGGTCACGGCTCCATGAGACTAGTACATCGAAGGAATAATCCAAATAAGGAAACCCTCATCTATATACCTTTATCCCATGTCACCATAATCCAAGCGCATACGAGTTACAAATCAACACAACAAATTGTATATTAGCATCTTATTTTAATTGGAGCCGTCTAAGTTGTGGGCTTCAGTATGCGTCTCATTCCACATACTTACACTTACAACTTATAGAGAAAGTTATTTGAAAACTGATAAAATTTGACGAATCATGTTTAGAATGGGCCCCGTACATGCCCAATACAACAGTCCAGGACTATCCGGTGCTGAGCCGGAATGCACCGCTAGGTACCGGAACTTATTTACGCCCCAACAGGAATAGAGTATCGCAGATCGCATAGAAATAGGCCTAGGGCGTGTGCATACCCGGCAGGAATAAATAGGAGTATGGGTGCCAACACACCCCACAGAATCCTTGGTGGCCGCCAGGTGACCCCTCAAGTATGTGGCCACGCGTGACTCGATAAGACCACCATGAACATGGTTATTCAGGACCCATCAGTTTCCCCCAAACTGGGTGCAAGCTGTCTTATAATAATTTATTATACAATTATCAATTTACGGGAATAGCATGGGCAGGACATGATTAAGAATTTAGGAGCACATGAGTACTGTAGATTCAGGTCACTGTATATATAATACAAGAAAACAAGTATAGTATTCCCCTAAATGTGATAGTCTCAGATCAAGTATTAATATAATAGGAGGCGGTGATAAGTCATGTCATAACAAGAAGCAAGTGTCAAGTAGTAGTATATCAGGTGTCCGGTGATATATGACTTGAAGGTGATATTAAGTAGGTGACAAGTGATAACATAATACATGTAAGCTATCAAGCGATAGAATGTCAGGCGATACAGAAAAATCGTAGTGATATAAAGAATCGATTTAAATACCAGAAGACCATGCATTTTTAGGAAAAACTGTATAAGTAAGATTTCAAACTCTTCACAACCATAAATAAAAGAATCGATAAACTGGCAGGTAAGTAACTCAGCAAGCAAGCGAATCTCCAAGCGGAGCTAAGCGATGCTGGAGCAGAGCTAATGTATAACACTAAATGCTATCACGCTCAGTGAGGTTACCGTTCGCAGCGTAGCTAGACACACGTGTCGCAGCAAATGTACGAATGCCATACTACCGCTCACGGGGAAGCCATGCTCATGGGGTAACTATGTTAGAATGGAGCAAGCGGTAAAGTATTGACACTTGGTCCGCCTACCAGGTGTAGCATAAAAAAGTCCGGAGGACTTTAAACCTCAAAGGTTGTACCCAGAGGTTAGGCCCGAAGGCAAGGGTACCTGCAAAAAGTGTTAGTTTCAAATAACACAAATCATGAATAATATAAGTCGACCTGATGAAAGGGAAAGTCAAAAGGAAAGCAAGAACACTCGCCTAAGTACGAAAAATACTATGAAATCCCTGATCTCTGGAATCCAGGTAACAAACACGTAATGCGTTCAATATAAAGGAGGAGATAGGATAAACCAAGAGGAGAGAGAATGAAGACACAGGAGTCGCAGACTCGAGAGTCGTGTCGCGAAGAAGCCACAAACGCAGGGTTCGAGACCTGCGTTTAAGCAAGGACACGAGAAGAATGTAGACGCGGGCATGAGCTCCGCGCCACGTTGATACAAGAACGCGAAGGCCGCATTATACAAATATCAAGAATGTGAAGATTGCGTTAAAGAATTGCTTGGACGCGGGGTGAGCTCCGCGTCCAGCAATTGAACTCAAGAGAGAGACAGAGAGATAAGGGAGATGCACAGGGGTGAGGGTGAGACGTAGGGGTGAGAGAGAGATAGTACAGGAAAAGGAAGAGAGACGCAAGGATGAAAGGGAGAGAGACGCAGTGAAGGGAGAAGGAAAGGAAAAAACAAAGAAAAGAAGAAGAAAGAAAGAAAGAAGGGAAGAAAAGAAAGAAGGAAAGGAAAGAAAAGAAAGAAGAAGGGAAGGGGAGAGGATGGCCGGCCATAGTCTGGCTGGCGGGAGGCGGCGCCGGCGGCGGCCAAACGTGGCCAGAGGCCAGAGGCCGACAATCCAAACTCAAGTAAAGGTGGGGTGCAACTCTAGTGCAATTTGAGATTTTGGTGTTTTGAAAATGGTGGTTCAGAGAGCGACGAGCAGGTCCGTTGGAAGGAGCATGCTGTGGAGAGGAAGGTGGCGTGGTTGGTGGTGGCCAAGATGGTGTAGGTGGCGATGGAAATGGTGGTAAAGGTCGTGGTGAAGATGGGTTTCCTTGGTGAAACGAAGAAGAAAATAAAGAAGATGGTGGTATGGTGAATGCTAAAATGGAGAAGGAGATGGAGGGAAGATGGAGAGAAGGATGGTGGAGAAGTTGTTGGTGAAGGTGGCCGGCCAAGGAGGGAGGCATGGCTGCTCAGGTTGGGTGCTGCCATTCGCTTGCTGGAAAGAGAAGGAAAGGAAAATGAAAGAGAGAGAAGAAGAAAAGGGGGTGTATATATAAGGGGGAATTGATTATTACAAATTTGCCATCATAGTAAAGAGAGTTGCATCTCTTTCAAAATATGGGCTACGTCTCATTTAATGAATATCTGTGTCTAGCAATTGCCCAGACGCGGTGATGGAACTTGCGTCCAGAAAAAAACGTGAATGTTGCGTTTAACAGAAAGGACAAAAGTCACATTGACTTGATCAGAATTGATCTGAAGTGCATTAAATGCAGAAAGAATGCGAATCTTCGCATTAAGATCAGATATGAGTCTGACGAGACTCGCGTCTGAGAAGAGAGAGAAAATGAGAAGAATATGAATATAATATCTGGATAAATTGCGGTATCTGCGGAAAACACCGAAAACTCTAGAAAAGGCCGAAAAATGAAATAACTCAAAAGCTTTCTAAAAATTCTCAAAAATAATAAATATTATTTTAAGATATTTGGTGAAATCGATTTTCAAAGATTCGATCCCGTTTTCAAAAGTTAAAATCCTGAAGTCAATCGTCGATACTGGTGTACACCAGGCGGCCGGATTTTGATAAATTTAGAAAAACCTCAGAAAGGTATTTAGATAGAAAATATGATTTTAAGAAGTTATGGGAAAGTCATTTTTAGAATTTCAACTCCACTAGTAAATTAAAAATTCGGGAATCGTTCAGCGGCACTAGTCGACACCGGTTTTGAAGATTTTCAATTTAATTCAGGAAAATTCTAGAAAATCTTAGTAAATCGAGAGTATTGGAAAACTATATTTAAACTGAAATCAGTCAAATCTTAATGTCAAAAAGACCAAATCGAGCAATACATTAGGATCGGGTCCCTGTTTCAGATTATGGTTGACTTCGAATCCGTGAATCCAGATCCAAAGCAAAATGATCATATAAATAATTCATAATACAAAACAAATATAGGAAGTAAATCAAAAAATACGATCAAAAAATCTGAATACGCAACTAAGTACGTATTCCAGGAGCGAGGTGTTACACTCCTTCTCCCGAACAACCATTAAAAGAACCAATTGACTGGGAAAGAGGATGAAAGTCTTAGAGAAACTCGAGCGAAGAATTCAAAATCTAGAAGACTCAAAATCCCATCAAAGTTTTCAAATTCAAAGATCCTTACTCAATTTTTCAAGTCCCACAGCATACTGATTTCGAAAAGAGTACGGAATCCATGATTCAATTCCAAACCGATCCTTTCAATATGATAGAAGCTAAACTTAGTCGATTGAAAACATATGTAGGAATAAGAAAACTCTCCCTACCAAATCTTTGACTACTCCTAACACTTCTTATCATATTTATGAAAATCAAGAATCATGAAATCTTGAAGACTTTGACTAAGATTCAATTTCACCACAAAATCTTTAACTTGACCAACATCAACCTATTGACAAATTGGCAAGTTTTCATTTCAATGAAATTGAACTTTAATATGAATGTGAACACGACCCAAAACTCTGTGATTCAATTCCAATCTTTGAATCTATGTTGACTCCGTCATCCTTACCCAAGTTGGACCCATTGCCCGAGCCAACATTGATTCCTGTATCCATGGATTTTGAAATTGAACCCTTCTTTTTGATAGTCACACTTCATTGATGGGAATAGAATGTGTAATTAAATTCTTTGTATTGGACTCAACTCTTGAACCTAAACCGACTCTCTAACCCAAAGTTTATTTCCTGAGTTAGTATTAGTTCCCGAACTTTTCATTTCAAAGCCCAAATCATCCATTCCACAAAATCACATTCTATTATTGGACTAAGGATTTGACCAGAATGACTAAGTAATGATCTTCCAGGATTTGTCATGTAAAGAGAATAATTTTCATGATAGGATCTTGCATGATCCTATTAAAATTGGGGATTGTAAATATGTAGATAAAAAAGAGGTCAATAAAGGTGGATTCCGTGAGCCACCACATTATCTTGGTTGAGTAGCAGTGCTTGACCCAATCAGACCACCATCGGAGCCACCACCATGAGGTAATTTTTCTTCTCTTCCCATTTGTTTAATGTATATACACATTCACGATGCATTGAGGAAAATGCATGAGATAAGTATAGGGGAGGATTTACTAACATAGTTAGTTTTATATTTTCTTTCTTTTACACTTCTTTTTTAGGAAATTTTTAAAATTTTCTTTTGTATAGAAACTCTTTCCTTTTCTTTTTACAAAACTTTTTGAATTAAGAGAAATAGTTTTGATTTATTTTAAGAAAACTAAGATTATCTTATGAATTAGGAAGACCTAAAATTATGAATTTTTAAATCAAGTCAAAATAATAGATCTTGTTTAAATTTTAGGATAAGAAAGTAATATTAGAAAGATAATTTGATCTTAAATTTTTTCCTTAGATTTATGTACTTTACACTTACACAATTTTTAGGATTGAAACAAAGACTGAAAATGTCATAGGAAAAAATGCTATAAAAATATATAAAAAATGATGATAAAACTGTTGTAAAACCCGAGAAATATAACACCAAAACAGAGAATTATAGAGACAGAGTAAAAGTAGGAATTCTTATTGATTTCTGAAGTGTACCTTGAAGTCAATCAGGAAGGGCCTATTCATAGAAAAATTTTGGGGTACTATGCAGTCACTATGCATGCTTGCATCATCGCTTGCATCGTCGCATAGTAAAACCATTAATACTGCATAGTAAAGGTTGGCAGCTATCGTTTCATAACACTCCCCCTTGGCTGTCAACTATATATAATGTCTCATTAAAAATCTTGCTAGGAAAACCCAGTGGGATAAAATTATAGCAAAAGGAAAAAGAGTACACTATCTATACATACGTGTTCTATGCTGCCTCGTTAAAAACCTTACTAGGAAAAACCTGTGGGACAAAACCATAGTAAGGGAAAAAGAGTGCAACCACGTAAGCTTACCCTCAAGTTGACATGAGTAGTTCTTCTTCATAAGTCTCGCATATGACACATCCCAATATCATGAATAAGTTTTCTGAGAGTTGTAGTGGGAAGTGCCTTTGTAAAGAGATCTGCCGCATTATCACTTGATCAGATATACTGAATATTAGTTTTCTTATTCTTTTCAAGCTCTTGACTGAATAAGAAGAACTTCGGGGGTGTATGCTTGGTACGGTCACTTTTGATGAATCATTCTTTAATTTGAGCGACGCATGCAGCATGGTCTTCAAACAGTACTGTTGGATCTCTGTTGACTGGTAATCCACAAGTTGCTTGGATGTGTTAAGTTACAGACCTTATCCATACACATTCTCGACTTGCTTCATGTAGTGCTATTTCAGCATGATTAGAAGAAGTGGCAATAAGTGTCTGCTTTTGTGAACGCCAAGAGATCGCTGTACCTCCACATGTGAACACATATCCTGTTTGAGACCTGGCTTTATGTGGATCTGACAAGTAATCTGCATCTGCATAACCAGTTATTTCTTAATTTGATCCTCTGAAATAAAATAAACCAAAATTAGTTGTTCCTCAAAGATAACGAAATACATGTTTAATACTATTCCAATGTCTCCTTGTAGGAGATGAGCTAAATCTTGCTAATAAATTAGTAGCGAATGCTATATCTGGTCAAGTACATTTAGCCAGGTACATAAAAACTCCAATTGCACTTAGGTATGGTACTTCAGAACCAAGAACCTCTTCATTATCTTCGCGAGGGCGAAATAGATACTTTTTCACATTTAATTATCTAACAACCATTGGAGTGCTTAAAGGATTTGCTTTATCCATGTTAAAACGTTTCAAGACCTTTTCAGTATAATTTAATTGATGCAAAAGTATTCCACTCTGAAAGTGCTTAATCTGTAAACCAATACAATATTTGGTTTTCCCAAGGTCTTTCATTTCAAATTTATTTTTTAAATACATATTGCTTCTAGGACTTCTTTATGAGTCCCAATGATGTTTAAATCATCAACATATACAGCAATGATAATTAATCCGAATGTTATTTTTTTCTAAAAACACATGGGCATATAGGATTATTCACATATCCTTCTTTTAATAAATACTCGCTTAAGCGATTATACCACATGCGCCCTGATTGTTTTAACCCATATAGCGATCTTTGTAATTTGATCGAATATAATCCTTTGGGTTTTGAACTTAATGTTTCAGGCATCTTAAATCCTTAAGGAATTTTCATATAAATATCGCTATAAAGCGACCCATATAAATAAGCTGTAACAACATCCATACGACGTATTTCTAAATTTTTAGAAACTATTAGGCTGATTAAATATCTAAACATAATTGCATCCATTACTAGAGAATACGTTTCTTCATAATCAATTTCAGGTCTTTGTGAAAAAACTTGAGCAATAAGTCGAGCTTTATACCTCACAATCTCAGTTTTTTTGTTGCGTTTTCATACAAAAACTCATTTGTATCCTACTGGTCTCATGGCTTCAGGGGTGAGGATAATAGGTTCAAGTACTTTATGCTTATTAAGCGAATTCAATTCAGCATGTATAGCGTCTTTTCATTTTATCCAATTATGCCTATTTTGACATTCTGTGACGGATCTTGGTTCAGGATCCTCACTTCTGTTAACAATGTCACATACTACGAAATAGGAAAAATATTTCAGTCATATTTTCCATCTTATTTCGATTTCATAATCCTCATGTTGAGATAATCAATAGAGATCTCATAATTTTCTATACCTTCAGGATTTTTCATCTCTTAATTTGTCTTATTTTGTGTTTCTTCTGGAACACATTCTTGCACATTGGGGTCATCATGCTTATCTGCTCCTTTTCTTTTTCAAGGATTTTTATCTTTGGAACCGATTGGTTATCACACTTCAGGCCTGTCTTAGACTCATTAGTGACTTCATTCTCGGATTGTCCTTTTGGGATTTTAATCCGATAAGGAGCATTTACAGCTGGTATATATGATTTAGTCACTCTTTTCGTATTTGTGAGCGCATCTGGCAATTGATTGGCTATTTCTTGTATATGCATAATCTTTTGCACTTCTGTCTCACATTGTTTTATGTCAGGATCAAGATGCAATAAGGATGGTTCACTCCATGTAATCTCCTTCTCCAACTGTTTCTTTTCTCTCCTTAATACTGGAAAAATTTTCTCATTGAAATGGCAATCGGTAAACCGAGCCGTAAAAACATCACCGATTTTAGGCTAAGATATCTTATAATAGAAGGAGATTCATAGCCGACATATATTCCCAGTCTTCTTTGAGGACCCATCTTTGTACGTTGTGGTGGAGCAATTGGTACTATACCAGACAACCAAAATTCTAAGATGAGAAATATTTAGTTCTTGACCAAATACTAATTGTAGAGGGGAGTACTCATGATATGCACTTGGTCTGATACAAATTAATGCTGCATCATGTAAAATTGCATCACCCCATATAGAAGTAGGAAGTTTTGTTCTCATTATTAATGGTCTAGCAATAAGCTGAAGGCGCTTAATCAGTGACTTAGCCAAACCATTTTGTGTATGTACATGGGCACAAGGATGTTCAACAGTTATTCCAATTGACATACAATAATCATTAAAAGCTTGAGACGTAAACTCACCAGCATTGTCAAGTCTAAATTTCTTGATTGTATAATCAGGAAATTGTGCTCGTAATCTAATTATCTGAGAAAGAAATCTCGTAAATGCCACATTACGGGTTGATAATAAACAAACGTGTAACCATCTACTAGAGGCATTTATCAATACCATAAAATATCGAAATGGCCCACACAGTAGGTGTATAGGGCCACATATATCACCTTGGATACGTTTAAGAAAGGTAGGTGATTCAGTTTTTATTTTAGCTGGTTATGGTCTCATGATTAATTTTCCTAGAGAACAAGCCTCACATGAAATTCTATTAGTTTGAAGGATCTTCTGGCCCTTTAATGTATGTCCATGTGTATTCTCATTAGTTTTTCGCATCATCCTTGAACCAGGATGACCTAAACGTTCATGCCACAGAGTTAATGTCTCTATATCTTCTTTAACTACCATATGTGACTCTATCGCATTTATATATGTGTAATGTAATCCTGAGGAAAACTTTGGTAGTTTTTCTAATATGTACTTCTTTCCTGATATATAAGTAGTAAGATACATATACTTCATATTTTCTTTAGTTGCAGACTGAGTATCATATCTATGAAGATATATATCATTAAAACTCAACAAATTTCTTTTAGATATTGGTAAAAATAAAGCGTCTTTTATGAAAAACTTTGTTCCATTTGGCAATATAAAGCTGGCTTTACCAGTTCCTTAAATCAAGTCTACATGACCTGATATTGTATTGATAATTGCCTTTATTGGTTTTAAATTGGAGAAGTACTTTTTGTGTTTGAGAATAGTGTGTTTTGTACCACTATCCGGTATGCAAATATCTCCAGTTTTGATCTTGACTTCATCATTAGAATAATCCATATCAAGCTTCATGAAAAATAAATCATTTGGTAAGAATAAAATTTTAAACATATTATTATAAGTGAAATATTTCATTCAAAGATAAATTTGACAATTAGAAATAACAAAACATGGTAATACAATCATATATCTAATTGTCACTAGTATCCACATAATCATGATGGGTTGAAAGTCAGCAAAATCTTAGTAAAATCTGAAGCATCAAGATGAGTTGAATCATCCATAGGATTATCATGTTCAGTGAAATTCACTTTCTTCTCGTTTCCTTTCAAGGATGCCTTGTAAAGCTTACAAAGGTGCTCTGGTGTTCGGCACACTCGAGACCAGTGTCCTTTGGAGCCACATTTATAACAGGAATCTTCTGGATTCTAAAGAAAACTTTTACGAACATCTTTTCCTTTATCATGTCTTTTTACATGATGCATCTTGTGGATCGCGTTATTTTATAAAGGATTGTAAAATCTAGTTCGACCACGTCCATGGCCACGACGATGACGACGAACCACGTCCATGGCCACAACCATGATTATATCCTTATCCATAATTTTTAGAAAATGCAGCATTTGCTTTTGGAAATGCTGCTGAACAAGTAGGACGAGACTGATGATTTTTTATCAGAAGCTCATTATTCTTTTCTGCCACAAGAAGAGATGAAATTAGTTCAGAATATTTTTTAAAACCACGCAACCTATATCGTTGTTGTCGTGTTATATTAGATGCATGAAATGTTGAGTAAGTTTTCTCTAGCATTTCTTCATTTGTGATATTCACCCCACAGAATTTCAATTGTGATACTATTCTGAACATTGCAGAGTTATAATTACTGACTTTCTTGAAGTCTTGGAAGCGCAAAGCATTCCATTCATCACGCGTGGCAGGGAGCACAACTTCCTTTTGATGATCAAATCTTTCTTTGAGATTTTATCATTAGACACATGGGTCTCTTACAGTGAGATATTCACACTTTAACTATTCATCAAGATGTCTGTGGATAAAGATCATCACCTTTGCCTTATCTTACGACGATGTAGAGTTTATCTCTTTAATGGTTTCAGTGAGACCCATTGACTCGAGATGTATTTTTATATCAATAACCCAAGACATATAATTCCTTCCCGTGATAGCGGTGCATCAATTTTGTATGTCCATCTAGCCCATGCATCCACCACCAAGGCACCAATCCTCTCATGTTTTGTGAGAGCCCGCACCTACATCAAATACAAGTGGTAGTGATTTTGATACCCATTTTCTTTTGGGTCCACGGGAGTTAGCATTGTACGGAACCCAAATGTTATCATTTACAAAATTTGAAAAATTTACTCTATCATAGCAAAATCTTGCAAGATAGCCTTTGCGGTCACAATGTGCGCATTTGTACACTCTAGCATGCATATGAGAATGAGAGTGATCATGATGTGTAAAGTGTGCATATGTATGCCGTAGGTGATGTGCATGAACATGTGGAGTTTGTCTCTTTTGAAATAAGATTCTAATCTATTATGATTAAATGCACAATTGCTCAAAGTTGAGCTCAAACAATTTATTCTATTTTTCAAGACTTGAATCTCATTTTTATTAATAGTAGCATGAAGAGCATGGCAAGAATGAGAATCAACAATCATTTTCTTTTTAGAAATATTTTCTTTTTCTTTTGAAACAATTTTTCTTTTCAAAGAGTTATTTTCATCTAAAGCAATTTCTTTTTCTTTTTCCACAAAACTAATTTTATTTTTCAAAGAATTATTTCCTTTACACATATCATTTAATTTAGAAGACAAGGAAATATTCTCCTCTTTCAAAAATTTATTTTCTTTTGAAATACATTCAAATTTATTTAAAAAGAATCATTTTCTTTTAAAATGGAATCATATTCATTTTTCAATCTTTTATTATCCTTTTAAGCAAATCATATTTTTCAAGAAGTTGTTAACAAAATAAAGTAAGCTCATCATATGGCATGTCAACATCCTCATCAAGCTTGGATTCAGAATTCACCTCAAGGGGGTTATCCCTTTGAACCATGTAGCATATGCTAGAAGCATCACTTCCATCATCTGAGTCGCTCTTTGTATAGTATTGCTTTTGTTCACTAAGGGAGACTAGAGTGTTCCAACGTACAAAAGTCGAATCAAAATTAGCAACCGTATATAAATAATCATCATTTAGAGTACTCTTTAAAGTATAGATGGCTTTTACATTAGCCTCAAAATGTTTGCCATTTAAACAATAAGAGTCTTTAATAGTGTCAAAATAAACATGAATTTCTAGGGCTTTGAGGTATATTGACATCTTAACTTTTCAAGTTTGGATGTTATGAATATCAAACATGGGCGGTGTCATGAAATCTATATGTGTATGTATAAATATTGTGATTAGCTAAAAGGAGGATCTTTAACTCAAGGTTGTTGACCCAAATCAAGAGCACCAAGCTCTGATATCAATTGAAATTACCTAGAGGGGGATGAATAGGTGACTAATTAATCTAATGCAGAATTTAAACTACATGCAGAATTTAAACTATTTATGCAAACAAAAAAAACTATTAAGCTAAACACACCAAGTATAACGCAAGAGTATAACCGAATTCCCTGTGAAGGGCTCTGGACTATCTCCTCAAGATTCCTCTAGATAAGAGTTGAGGTGCCGCTATGGCTCTCTAGGTTGAATACAAGTGTGAGCAAACAATCCCAAACAAATAACAATATGAGCACACATATATCAAGCAAGTAATAGATATGAACAATAAGTGCATGCAAGATATAAACACAAATGAGAGATAGAGAGCAATCGCAAACACGGAGATTTGTTTCGAGGTTCGAGCACCCTTGCTCTACGTCCCCGCCTTCAACGCTATGAAGGATTTCCACAAAAAACTGATCCCACTGGATCACTCAGTGCCTCAACACCTGCAACGAGTTCACACTATAACTCCTTGGACTCACTAGTCCCTCTCTTGTTCCCGCAAGAACAACACACGCAAGCACACTAGCTTGCTGAGGCCACACCTCTACACCGAGCTCCTACAAGAACTCGAAACAACACAAACCCGCAAGTTCGCCTCCTCAAATATAAGATAGAATACTTGGTGACCTAAACACTTTGATCACCTAAAAACACTCTCACAACAACTCTTCTATAGGATTGATATAGCAATGGAAAGCTCAAGTATGTGTGAGAAAAACAAGATAGAATGGTAGAGGAAAAACTCAAGAAATCTCTTTTTACAAAACACTCTTGAAAACTCCCCTTTTGATACGGAAGTATTTGGATCTAAAATAAGTGGAGATAAACACTTTGAAGTGTAGGAAAAACTATCTAAAAAACTCACTTGAAATCTTATAGAAAATAGTCCAAGGGAACCCTAATTTATAGGGTCCCAAAATATCGCCGTTGGAGTCCAACTCAGCAGGATTCCCTGGTGTCGGTCGACTGCCAAAGGTCGGATTTCCAACCGTTAGGAAACTCGATCGACCGGCCGGTCGACCGAAAACTGGGCTGAGACCAACGGTCGACCGCCTGGTCAACCGGGGTCATTTACAGAGAGCAAAGGCTCTCTGGCGGTGGACTGTGCGGTCGATCGGTCCTTGCTGTGCACGTTTGTGCACATTGGCTGACCAGAGAGGCGACCGACTTCTATCTCGGTCGACCGTCCGGTCGACCGGCAGAAGGCTGCTCCAACGTCTTTTGGGATTAAAACATGGTCTTTTTAGCTTTAATAAAATCCCATAAAATCTCATAAATTCTACAAAAATAAGTTCATTGAAATACTTTGAAGTACAAACATGTATAATCAAAAATCAAAATATATTACAAACATTTTGAACTATTTTTGTAATATAGAAATATTGGCTTAAAAAATCTGTATTTTTCCAAATCGATTTTTTTAAAACTTCTCCAAATATAAAAACAAGACATTCTAAACACTTTTAAAGCTTAGTGTGTATGGATATGGATCCACTACACATATATGAAGAAATATCTATTTTTTGACAATAAACACTAAAATAAGTTTTGATAAAACACATGTATATTTTTGAATCTCAAAAATCAAAACGGTATTTTCTAAAACAAAAGCTCTTTTATGAAAACACATATAAATCTTGTGTGTGAGTGTATAAGTACTTGAGCAATCCACCAACTAATCTATCCTTTACATTTTATCTAAAAATAAAATCTTGACACTTACAACATGACACAAGTCCTCTATTTGAACATCTTCTTCTCCTTCTTGACTTGGTCTAAACCTTGATCCAATGAGTTAGACTCCTCTTGAGTACTTGATGCGATCTTCATGCGCGAGCTCTTGAATCAACACGTGCTAGCTTCAAAACTTGACTTTAAATTCTTTGTTGAAGCTAAACACCTATTAAGAATTTGATCAAACATCTGAGACTAAATAAACACAAGATCATTAGTACTATAACTACATGAGTTAATCATCATCAAAAGTAGAGTGCTGGGCCTTCGGGCCAACACCAAATACACCGGGTTGGCCTTATCCGAATCAATACAACCAATATCCCAAATCTTATGACTATAATTTTCAAAATAATTTTAACTTTTCACAGAGTCAATGAGGATTCACCTCCCCCGAGTCAAATTTTCAACCACCTTGCCACCAATTTCCACAATTTTCACAATATTCATTTCCCAATTTTTCTTCCTATACTCCTTTTCCAGAGCCACCAATTAAAGAAAAATCTGAGTTAGAAAAATTTATAGGAGTCGTACAAGCCATGCTTGAGTCTCAACAAAAGAAGCTCAATTCACTAATTTTACAATATTTTTATGATTCATACTCAGTTTCACCTTTTCAAAATGACCAACCATCTACCCTGAAAATGAGTATGGAGTGCTTTCGTAAGTCTGAGCTTTAATCTCAAAACATGTTAGACTCACAATCTTCACTATCTTTCTAAAATCAAGATTCCTACACTCCCTTTTTAGAACACCCACTTGAAGAAAAATTATATCTAGAAAAGAGTATAAAAATCTTGTAAGAGTCCGCGCTTCAAAAATCTTCTACTCAGTCTATCGATAGGTTGGAAACACAATTGACTCAATTGGTCAACATTTATAGGAATAAGGAAACTCTTTCTTATTAACCTTTGACCAATTCAAATATCTCTAACTCTATCGATTTAACCCAGGACTCTTGTTGTTTTAAAAATCAAGATTCCTACACTCTCATTCTAGAACATTCACTTGAAGAAACATCATATATAGAAAAGAGTATAGAAATCTTACAGGAATCTGCAAAATAATTTCAAAAATCTTCTGCCCAGTCTATCAATAGGTTTGAAACACAATTGAGTCAGTTGGTCAATATTTATAGGAATGAGGAAACTCTCTTTTATAAACATTTAACCAATCCAGATATCTCTAACTCTATCGATCTGACTCAGGACTCTTGTTACTTTGGGAATCAAGATTCAATTTCAGCACACCCATCTGAACTTGACCAAACTTCAAATGTTAAAAATCTCATTGACATTTTGGCAAGTTATTCTTTTCCCGAGATTGAACTTGAGCATGAATATGATCTTGAACCTCAACTTGGTAATTCAATTTCACTTTCTGATTCAATAATGACTGAGGTGTTTTTTACCTGATTTCAGACTTTTTCTCGAGTCAACATTGGATCCTGTGTCAATCCATCAGGAAATTGAATCACCAATCTTCTATGATCAACAAATTGAACTTGACCAATTTCATACTTTTGAATGTCCCATTGACAAATTGACAAGTTTTCCTTTCAAACAAATTGAACTTAGACAAGAATGAGACTTCGATCCTCAAATTTGTGACCCAGTTCAAATTTCTAAATCAATATTGACTCCTGTTTTGCTACCCGATTTGAGAAATATTTTAAAGTCAGTTTTGATTCCCATGCATGTCATTCTTGAACTTGAATCAACAATCTTAGAAAGTCACATTCCGTTGTGGGGAAATGAATATGGACTTGAGTTTCAACTTCTTGATTTGGACCCACTTCCTAAACCAATTTTGACTCCAGAACCTTTACTTGATTTCAGTCACTTCCCTGAGTCAGTATTAGTTCCTGTAATTCCTGAGTCCAAGTCAATCATTCCATCTATTTTGGGACAAGGGTGTTGATAGAATTGACTCCGAAATTTTTGAGAATTTGAAAATTAGATGGGGTAAAATTCTTAATAAAAATCATAAATGCATACATCATTCTAGTGGGTTGTATTATAAGGTTTCTGGTGGGTTCCTCTGAACTCTATGTAAATTAGATTGGGCCGCATTTCGTGGATCAATCAGACCGCTAGCGGAACCATCACCTTGAGGTGATTTTTTCTTCCCTGTCTATTTGTTTCATGCATACATATATTCACGATGCATTGAGGACATTGCATGAGATAAGTGTGGGGGAGGGTTTACTAACGTAGATTTTTTTTATTTTCTTTCTTTTTCACTTCTTTTAAGATACTTTTAGAAATCTTTCCTTTTGAATAGAATTTTTCTTTTCTTTTACAAACTTAAAGACAATGTTTTGATCTATGTTTAAAGAAAATTAAGATGATTTTAGAAATTAAGGAAACCTTAAATATGATAACTTAAACCTAGTTGAAATAATGGATCTTGTTTAAGATTATGAGCTAAGTAAAATAAATTGAAAAAATAATTTTATCTTGAATTTTTTGCCTTAGATAGTATGTACTTCACACTTACACATTTTTGGGATGGAAACAAAGACCTAAAATGTTATAAAATAAAAAATATATATTTGATATAAATAAATAAATAAATCACTTATTAAGTTAGATAATTATGCCTCAAGAAGCATAATTATTCATGCCTAACGGTGATCATAAGAAATAAATAATTTTCCTTAGTTTTGTGGCCTTGTTTACTCGAGTCCTTAAACCTGAGGGATGTTTACTCATCTGATGCCCTAAGACCGTCTGGTCTGGGAGTCATTGGTTTAAGGCTTACTACCCGGGTAAACTAGAAGCCTAAGAAAACTAAGGGAAGAAAAGAAGAAGAAGAAGAAAAAAATAAATGTATATACATAAATGGCTTGATGGTTGGAGTTAAAATCCCAGAAATCTTCACTGTCACAAAGTGCATAATATCTAGGTTTTATGAAGGATAAAATATTTAATTAAGTTTTGAATTTTTACCTTAATTGATGACAAGATCTTGCATATAAACAAGTTTAAGGAAGAATAATTTTTGGTGGACTTATGATCTTAGATCGCTTAAATTTTTGCAAAAATATTTTGAAAACTTGTCTCTTTTTCAAAATACGTTTTTCAAAATACTAACATTTGTTTTCTTTCTTTATAGATTTTATGGGAAAACCCTCAGGAGACAAAACTCCTCCTCTAGGGGTAACCTAGAGGTTTAACGGCTTGTTGAACACGCTCAGTGCAATCACGTCACCTGCGAAAGCGGTGTAATAACATTTGTAGTATAGTTTTTCATTTTTATTGTTTTGCATGGGACGAGAAAAAAGATAAGTGTGTGGGTGTGATTAGTCTACAGTTCTGCATTATTATATCGCATTTTTCTACCAATTTATGAATAATATATCATTTCTAATTGTGTTTTGGTTTACTTTGTAGATAATTCAAGAGTCTAGGGGCAAAAGGGTAATAAGAGCTTAATTAAACCCATTTTCGGGTAATTAAATCCGCATTTCTTGGAGGCCAAGCAAGGGGGCTTTTAGAAGATGTATTGAACCTCGACCCTTGCGCACGTCAGACAAATATCCGGACGAAAATACCCGAATCCAATCATATCTGGAAGGTCCTCGAAGCGAGGCGAATCTGCTCGCCAAAACCAGGGACCTAAGTCCCTGGTTTGGCCACGAAAATGCGACTATGGCCGCATTTCTGCAGCCAAGTACGCGAGCCATGCGTTGATTTTCGATGCGTGACTTCGTCTCGTCTTTTAGAAGCCTCTTTTGCCTATAAAAACCCTTGCAGAGGCCCGGAATGCAAGGAGATGGAGAAATAGGCTACATTTTCTCTCTTTTAGTAGGTTAGTGTAGGTGTTCTTCTTTTCTTTTCTTTTGTATTTTTATTTCATTTTTAGATCATGTATTAGCTTTAAGAGATTCAGAGAGAGAAAGAGAGAGCGATTGATGTAATAGATGGTGACAATCTATGTAAAGGTTTCTCCTTTCTTCTCTATTGTAATCTTCTCCATCTTCTACATGATGCTTAGCTAATTTTTCTTCTCATGACAATCTAACTACTAACCACTAACCATCTAACTACTTACTTGATAATCCACATGAATCTAGTAGCCTCTACAAGTCCTTGCTCTTGCAAGAGCCATTGATGGCTCATGATAATGGATTCTAAAATTCTAACTTTTCTAACATCTAACCCACTAACTTGCTAATTTGTAAATGCTAACTTTATTTCATGCTCACCTCTGATTGATTTTGATGATCTAATAGTAGCTTGTAATTTATTGTGTGGTATGGATGTGTTGTTTGAATGTGGAAGAACAATCTTATGAGCCATGCTTTGTATTGTCTCTTGAAGCCAAGGACTAGTGATGGCCAAAGATCATGTGAGGCAACTATCACTAAGAGGTTAGCATGGTTAGTGGAGCAATTAGTAGTTAGTAGCCATAAGTTTTCTTTTATCTTATTTTAAAAGTCAATTTTCAAACTCTTTCCAAAACCTCTTCTTATTTCATTTGCGTTTATCTCTCATTTTCTACTTTCTTGTTTTGTTTTACCAATTCACAATCATTTCTTATTTGTTTTCACATCAATATTTTCATAATCTTCTCTCTTATCACTTCTGGATTTCTTTTCTTTTTCTCATTCTTTAACAAAGAAGACTTGTTAACATAACACGTGAATAAGAACTGTTAATACTTCTATTGCCTCCCGTCCCTATGAATTTGACCCGTTGAGCCAATGCTATAACGGAAGTATCGAGGGAACATTAGCACACAAGCTTTTACATTGATTTCATAAAATACACACTTTAGAGTGCTGGTTCTGCCCCCGATCAGAGCCGAGCGCTAAGATTTGATGCGCAGCTCCGTAGAGTCCCTCTGGTGCCCCTTTTGCCTATAAATACCCCTTTGTGTTCTATATTGGGAGAAATCCAAAAAGTTAGGGCAGTTTTCTTCTTCATGTTGTAGTTTAGGGTAGTTTAGGTTAGTTGTTATTCTTCTTCCTCTTTGTATTTTTAATTTCTTGTAGATCTTATAATAGGAAAGAGAGTGGTACATGGTTGGAAAGTAAGATTGCTTGTAATAGAAGGTGACAAGTTATGAAAGGTTCTCTCTTACCCCTCTTTGTTTTCTTCTCTCTAACTCCTTTTACATGTTTAGCTAATTTTCTCTCATGGCAACTAACTACTAACCACTAACTTGCTAACTTCTTACATGATAATCCACATGAATCTAATGGCCTCTACTTGGCCTTGCTCTTGCAAGAGCAATTGATGGCTCATGATGATGGATTCTAACACTCTAATATCCTAACTCTCTAACAAGCTAACATTACTTTATTCCAGCTTACTTTATTTAGTTTTGATGGTTTAAGTGTAGCTTGCACTTGTTTTGTTGAGTTTGGATGTAAAAGTTATCGTATGGGTCATGCTTTGAAACGCTCTTGAACCAAGGACTAGTGATAGCCAAGGATACATGTGAGGCAACTATCACTAAGAGGTTAGCATGTTAGTAGAGCCATTAGTAGTTAGTAGCCATGGGGTTTTCTTTCCCTTTTTTACTTTATTTTAGAAATATCAAAAATCAAAAATATCTTCTTTTCTATGTTTTCCACTTCTTCGTATTTCGCCGTACTCTTCTCTTTTCATTCCTTGTTTTCTTTTCTTTTGATTCTTTAAAACGTTGAAGAAATTTTAAAACACACTGAACATTTCGGTAAAACTTCTATCGCTTCTCATCCTGTGGATTCGACCCATTTAGCCTCTATGCTATAACAGAAGTATCGAGGAAGCCAAAGCACACACTTAAATATTGATTTCAAAACATACATTTTTCGTGCGCGATTTTTCCCTGATCAATGCTGGCCAGGCGGCGCTGGTGGGTTGTGCGTCGCCAGGGAGAAGAGAGGGAAAGAGGGAGAGAAGAAGGAGAAAGGGACAAAGGAAAGAAAATGAAAATGAAAGAGAGAGAGAGAGAGAGAGAGAGAGAGAGAGATAGTGAGAGATAGTAATGGAGGAAGATGGGAATTAAATAAGAGGCAGGTTCCCCACGTGGGTTGGCATGTGGTGATGGGGGAAAAAAGAAAAGAAAAAGAAAAGAAAGAAAGAAGGGAAGATTTCAAAATAAATAATATTATTTTAATATTAAAAATATCAACTATTCAAAAAATGCCAAAAAATACCCGAGGTAGAAAATATCATCCTGAGGTACAATATGAAATCAGTTTTAGAAATAAAATTCCTTTTTCAAATTAAAAAAAAATCTTAGAATTAACCGGAGGTGCCAGCTGACACCAAATCCAGCCGAGTTTCGATAAATTAGAAAAAAAATCTCCAAAAATACATTAAAGTAGAAAATGTGATTCAAAGAAATAGTGTTGGGTCCCCGTTCAGACGAGGGTTGACTCCTAGTCCAAGAATCCGGATCCAATGCAAAATGATTACATAAAAATTCATAAAACAAAAACAAATATGTATAGTAAATCGAAGAATTTGGATCTAAATCCACGTGTTGCAGCATCTAACCATTTATGAGGCCAACCCTTCCCCTTATAAAGCTCCCTCCTTTTCCTTCCAACTTCAATACTCTCAACTCTCTCTCTCTCACACACACATTTGTATATGCTAGCTACTACTAATCTCTCAATGGCGTCCAAGAGCATCGAGGATATCAGGAGAGGGCAGCGTGCTGAGGGCCCGGCGACGGTGCTGGCCATCGGCACCGCCACGCCGGAGAACGTGGTGTACCAAGAGAAGTACCCGGACTACTACTTCCGCGTCACCAACAGCGAGCACATGACCAATCTCAAGGAGAAGTTCAAGAGAATATGTAAGTTATAACTTCACTTCTTTGAAACTAATCTTCAGAATGTTTCTTCTTGGGAAAAAAAGAGGGAAAAGAAAAACTCTGATGTATTTTCTCTGAGTCGGGACTCTTCTCATTTTTTGTCTTCTTCTTTCTTGACTTTTTCTGCTTAATAAAGATGTTTTATTAGCTATTAATTATAAGATTCCTAAGCTAATCACAAGGGGCTGGGTTTGGCTTCTTCACGTGAAGCACCAGGTGACAGTCTTTCGCGTCGTGGGCCGTCCATCACAGCTAATGGATGGCTCGGAATAGAAGAGAGGAGTTCTTTTTTCTCTCACGATTCAGGTCATCCATCAGCTTTGATGTACAGCCCACAACGTGAAAGACCACCATGGCCCTTCGCGGAGGAATCAACCCGAGCCCAATCACAAGATAACAATTGGGTAATTGATCTCAGGCTGGTTGTTAATTCCCGTGCTTTTTTTTAGATCTGGGAATATTTCTAGAAATTAGAGGAAATAAATTCTTCTTCTTATATCGATCCAAGGGTCAGATTGGTTCCTTTGACATTTTTATTTTTTTAATTTTTTTAAAATTTTTGTTTGAGGCAGTGGCAGCAGTGACGGCCGTGCTAACCCGAGAAATTATTTTTATCTTACTTATAACCCAATGAATTATTTTATTTAATTAATTTGTTTTTAAATGTTGAAAATTTATAAACAATTACAAGTGACAAGTCTATGATCCGCAAGCGTTACATGCACCTGAACGAGGATCTCCTGAAAGAAAACCCCAACATCTGCGCCTACATGGCCCTCTCCCTCGACGCCCGCCAGGACATCGTCGTGGTCGAGGTCCCAAAGCTCGGCAAGACTGCCGCCGCCGCCATCAAGGAGTGGGGCTGCCCCAAGTCCGCCATCACCCACCTCATCTTCTGCACCACCTCCGGTGTCGACACGCCCGGCGCCGACTACCAGCTCACCAAGCTCCTCGGCCTCCGCCCCTCCGTCAACCGCTTCATGATGTACCAGCAAGGCTGCTTCGCCGGCGGCACCGCCCTCCCCCTCATCAAGGACCTCGCTGAGAACAACCGCGGTGCTCGCGTCCTCGTTGTCTGCTCCGAGATCACCGCCTTCACCTTCCGGGGCCCCACCGACACCCACCTCGACTCCATGGTCGGGCAGGCCCTTCTCGGGGATAGCGCCGCCGCGCTCATCGTGGGCGCTGACCCCGACCTCTCCGTCGAGCGCCCTATTTTTCAAATGGTGTTCGCATCACAAACTATTCTCCCAGACTCTAAGGGAGCCTCTGAACTTCACCTGAGGGAGGTGGGGCCGACAATCCATCTGCGGAAGGACGTGCCGGCGCTGATATCCAAGAACATAGAGAAGAGCCTGGTGGAGGCGTTCATCCCGCTGGGCATTGATGACTGGAACTCCATCTTCTGGATCGCGCACCCCGGCAGTCCGGCGATTATGGACCTGGTGGAGCAGAAGATTGCGCTGAGGCCGGAGAAGTTGAGGGCGACGAGGGAGGTGTTCAAGGAGTACGGGAACATGATGAGCGCGTGTGTCCTCTTCATCATGGACAAGATGAGGAGGAAGTCGGCAGAGGAGGGGATGGCGACCATCGGGGAGGGGCTGGAGTGGGGAGTGCTGTTCGGGTTCGGGCCGGGGATGACGGTGGAGACGGTGGTGCTAAAGACCGTGCCCATCGTTATTTAGCTGTATCAAAACTGAAACTGTTCTTTGTTTGTTTGTTTGTGTTGGTTGCCTTAAAATATGCAGTTTGGTGAATTATATGATCATTGTAATGGGAGATGAATGATGACGATGATATGATGTTAGTTTTCTTTTTCCTTCTTTTTCCCCTCCTTTTGGTTCTGATAAAAAGAAAGGCCTAGGCTTTTCTAATGTAAGTCCTTTTTATTCTCGTGTAAATTAGTACTTCTTGGATTACTAGCACGTGTGACATTAATAAAATAACTCTTTGGAGGGCAAGGTTACAATACATTAAGGTGTAACTAAGTTAAGTTACACATAATTTTTTTCACCACACAAAAATTTTGCTTGATGAGCTGTAAATAAAACTTAATGTGAGTGGTCCCCATAAGGTGTTTAAAAAATATTTTTGTGTGGTGGAAAGATGTGTGTGTAACATAACTTAGTTACACCTATGTGTGTTGTAATCTTACCCCTCTTTAGAACATATACCAATCATATAGTCTGTTGCCATATTTTTCTCTTAAGACATGGGAGTATTTAAATTGTTCAATAAGATCAATCCCAAATAGAAATGAGCATAGCCACTCTTCGATTTCCTCACGTCAAGCCATTGGATCATTATGTTCCCTTCAAGCCATGCCCAACTCCATAACTGAACAGTAAAGTGCAGAGAGAGCTCCACTAATCTGTGCAAGCGGCATGGACGTTGTCGTGAAAACAATGCTTCGTGTGATGAGGAGTTCCCTATAAAATCTCTGATGACAAAACCTGCACCTCCCTGATCCGAAGTTGTAGACAAAGTTGTTGGCTCAAAGGACATTAGCCCTTGTTTTAATGATAACAAAGCATACATAGTTATGTTTTTAACAATCTTGTTTAACGAAGTTTCAGGTTAACTCTTTGTTGCATTTCGGCTCCATTACAAGACACATGTTTGGAAGCCAAGAAGATGTTGATCCCAGAGCTTAAGTGATCGGTCACCGATATTGCATATATATTGTCATGTTACCATGTTTATTATTTAATAAATCCTGTTGTTAAGTCTTATTTTTATTTAATAATGTGTAGGCCCATTACTAATGGAGGGGGAAGAAAATTGAGCCCAAAAGCCCACTTTAATTCTGATTTAATTAACTTTAAATCTTAAATAAAGATGGAGACAAATATTCAAGAGGATAGAGATGATTCCCGCTGAAGATATGCAAATCAAGGGAGATAGAACCAGTTGATAATCAGTTAAATTTGGATCTAGTTTGTTAACCAAAGATCAATGAAGAATCGTCAAAATCGAAATGTCAAATCGCATATCTTTTGTGATATACATAAAGGAAATCAAATTCTCTCGATCCCGACCTAGTTTAAAAATTGTAGATATCCTAGCTTGAAAAATAAGAAATGAAGTTTATGATAACGCTCGAATTTCCAAAACAGAACCAAACAATTCCATGACCAGTCCATACATAGGAAGAATTTTGTCCCTAGACAAAAGGTTCTACTGTACAATTCTAGGTTATAAAATATCCTTCTAACTTTGTTTTGTGTTGACCCATGATCACACATTGGTTCTATCTGTTGGCATAAAGGCCCATCACTATAGTTTTGATGATGATTAACTCATGTAGTTATAATTCTAATGATCTTGTGCTTATTTAGTTTCAGATTTTCAATCAAGATCTTAGTAGGTATTTAGATTCAACAAAATATTCGAAGTCAAGTTTTGAAACTAGCACGTGTTGATTTAAGAGCTCATACGTCAAAATCGCATCAAGCATTCAAAGGGGAGTCTTGCTCAAGGATCAAGTTTGGACCAAGTCAAAATAGAGAAGAAGTTTTCCAAGAGAAGATTTTTAAGACTTGTGTCATATTTATAAGTGTTAAGATTTTATTTTTAGATAAAATATAAAGGATAGATTAGTTGTGGAATGCTCAAGCTTACACACACGCATAAAAATTTGGTTTTCAAAAATACAGTTTTTGTTTTAAGCTTTAAATTCTATGCCTAAAAAATAGTTCGCATGTTTGTATTATGTATTGATTTTTGATCACACATATTTGTGCTTCAAAGTAGTCTAATGAACTTATTTTTGTGAATTTTATGAGATTTAAGAGTATTTTAAAAAGTTGCTAAAACTATTTTTGGGCTGCTTGCATTCAACTGACCGATCGACCGAAGCTGAGCCGGTCGATAAAGCGGTCGACCGACGTCCACAAGACGTGCACAAGCCCATGTGACTTGAGCTCGGTCTACCTACCGGCGACCACAGTAGAGATCGGCCGACCGACTGGTCGACCGACTGAGTTTGCAGAGCTCTTGGGTTTTCTCAGTCAACCGGGCAGCCGACCGTTCTACTGATCTGCTCTGCACCCTTGTAAATTTCAAAGATTACTTTCAGGGATACATTTCTTATTCAATAATCATTTTTTGATTCAAATGTTAAAGATGCCAAATATTGGGTTGAATTCTGTTCTTATTCTAAAAACAGTTTACAGTTTCTGGTTTGACACTGTTTAGTAATTTTTGATAACATTCTTCTCCGAAATGATATTGATTTGATTTAAGTTGTATTAGAAAGAAAACTTCACGATCTATAAATTCATCCAATATACTTATTTCTAAATGCTAACGTTTTAGGCCTCAAACTGTACTCAAAGTTGACCTATTGCACAGTTTGGGTCTATGATCGGTCGACCGCTGGTCAAGCGCCAAACTCCAACTGTCAGAATTGACTGTCGGTCAGTCGACCAAGAGGTTGACCGACAGGCCATTCTGGCCAGAATTTTAGCCATAATGGCTAGTTTTTGATCCCTATAAATAAGGGATCTTTTGGCTTGTTTTAGGCAAGATTTTTTGGAGAGTTTTCAAGAACCATTTTCTCATCTCTAACAGAAGTTTTTCAGTAAGTTTTTGGGCTAAACTTGCATATCAGAAGAGAATTTATCAAGAGTGTTTTTTTGAATTTTCAAAAGAGAATTCTTGAGTTTTTCACCACAACATCTATCTAGTTTTTCTCACACAAGCTTGAGCTTTCCATTGCTATATTTATCCTCTAGGATCCTTATTATGAGAGTTTATTTTTGTGATCAAGAGAAGTGATCATAAGTGTTCCACCCCTTGTATTTGAGGAGTTGTAGAGTTTGTGCCCTCAGCAAGCTTGCGGGCTTGTGTGCGTTATTCTTACGGGAACAAGTGAAGGACTTGCTGGTTCAAGAGTTCTTAAGGGAGCTCATTGTGGGTGTCGTGACACCGAGTGATCTTGTGTGATCGATTCTAGTGGAAATCCTTCATAGTGTTGAAGGCAGAGACGTAGAGCAGTGGCTCGAATCTTGAAACAATTCTCTCGTGTTTATGATTACTCATCTCTCTCTCATTTGTGTTTATATATCTCGCATACTTTTATTGTTCATCTATATGTGCTAGATATATCTTGTGTTTAATTGATATACATGCTTGGATTTTTTTTGTGTGCTCACACTAGTATTCAACCAAGAGAGCCATAGTGGCACCTCAACTCTTAATCTAGATATTGAGGAGATGGTCTAGAGCCCTTCACTGGTAGTTCGGCTACACTCTTGTGTTATACTTTGTGTGTTATCTTAATAGTTTTTATTTGTATAAATAGTTTTTAATTCTGCATCAGTTTGCATTAGATTAGCTTGTTACCTATTCACCCTCTCTAGGTGACCTACAGTATCAAGTTCTTAGAACTCTATTTTGTGTTTAAAGATCAAAATTTATTTTATTAGAAAAAGATTGGCTTCAAAAAGGTTTCAATATCTAGTCTTTTTCCAAAGTCGGTCGACCGTAGGCAGAGCAGATTTGCTCTGTCGGTCGACCGAGCGGTTGACTGACATGCACCGAAGTGCATTTGTGCACTTCGGTCGACAGAGCGATCGACCGTCTGCAAGAGCTTTGCTCTAGGTTCGGTCCGGTTGACTGCTCCGGTCAACTGACAGAGAGTTTTACTCTCTGGTTGGGAACAATGGTCGACCGACTGGTCGACCGCTGTCCCCAATGGTCGAAAATTCGATCGTTGGTGGTTGACCGGTCGGTCGACCGACAGAAGGATTTTCTTTTAGATTTTTCCCAACGGCTATATTCTGTTTTGTCTTTTTGTAGGTCTTTTCCCAATAACTCTTTTGGGTTTTGTACTCATGTTTTCATCCCCTATAAATAATGAGATTGTAGAAAAACCTTCCAATAAGATTTCTAAAGTTTAGATCAAAGTTTTACAAGTTTACATCAAGTTTTAGCTTTTTTCTTGAAAGATTTTCTATTGAGTCAAAATTTCATATTCTTGATTTTTAGCTTGAGCTTCCCTCTACATCTTTAAAAGCTATTTCCACTACAAAATCCCAAGAGTTTCACCTCCTCATCTTGGTTATAGGATTGTGCTTGTGAGCCTTTTATAATCAAGTGAAGATCACCAAGTTTCTTCTATTGTGAAGTTGTAGAGGTTACGACCTCAAGTGAGCTAGAGAGCTCCGTGTTGGCGTTGCGTCACCACGAGAGATGACTTTTGAGTCCATTGAGTTCTACTGAGAACTTGTAGCCATTGATGATCTAATGAGATCGTTCATAGTGAAAATACTTCATAGTGTTGAAGGCGGGGACGTAGAGCAGTGGCTCGAATCTCAGAACATATCAACTATTTGCGATTGCTTACTCTTTCTCTCTTAACGCTACTCTTTCTTTACTTACTTGCACATTTATATTGCTTACTTATTTGCAAGTATTTTTTGTGTTGTGATAAGTATTTGGTAGGTTGCCAGCAAATAAATTTTAATTTCACATTGTTTGCCATTTAGTATAACCATCACCTATTCACCCCCTAGGTGACTTACAATTGGTATCAGAGCCTAACCCTAGTTTTGATTTAACTATCTTAGGGAAATACTTTCATTTGGCTATATTTGTTTGTTGTATTTGCTATTTGTTTGTGTACTTATACTTGTTTTCATGGCATCACACGACTTCTCTAGCATCAAGTCCCCACCCAAATTTGAAGGGTTGAACTTCCCCATTTGGAAGGTCAAGATGAACCTAGTTCTTAAGTCCCTAAGAGTTAGAGTTGCCAAGGCCATTACCAAAGAATTAATTGAACCTCACAGTGATGAGGATACATGGTCCGAAACAACCGCTAAAGACTATGAGGTCAATATTAAAGCCTAGTATACACTTACACAAGCATTAAATAATGATGATCTTTTCCGTGTAATTAATTGCAAATCCGCTTATGAGGTTTGGAATGTTCTTATCTTTACTCATGAGGGAACGTCGCAAGTCAAGAGATTTAAAATTGACTTTCTTCAATCTCAATATGAGAATTTTTACATGCTTGAAAATGAAAGTATTGATGAAATGTTTACTCGGTTCACCAAGATCACTAATGACTATCTTCTTTAAGTGACACCATTGACAGTGACCAAATGGTTCGCAAGGTCATTAGAACTCTTACCAAAGCTTAGGAAGTCAAGGCAACAACTCTTAAGGAGCTCAACGAGATAGAGAGGAGATGGACCTCTCCGATTTTATTGGGAATCTCAAAATCATGAGCAAAATGAAGGTGAGAGAAGAAAGAGAGACGCCAAAGAAGAAAGCGATAGCTTTCATGGCTACTCCATCATCCTTTGATGAAGAAGAATCGTCAGAAGACAGTGATGTGGACTTTGCCATGCTCATTAGAAAAGTGGGCAAGATGTTTTATAAAAAAGGAAGACAAAGCAACTTCCAAAGAGGAAGACATCAAGGAAAATTTGAAAAGAAAAAGGAGGAGATAAGTCCTTACTTTCATTGCAAAAAAACATGCCATCTAATTGTGGATTGCCCCTTACTTCAAGACACTTCTCCAAGAACATGCATAAGAAGAAGAAGGCGATGGTAGCCACTTTGGATGATTCGGAAACGAATTTCAAAGAGGAGATTGATGCCGCAGACGTTCGCTTCATGGCAAACAGAGAAGAAGCTTCCATGATAAATCTCGAAACCTCCTTAGAAGATAATGATTTAACTATGGATGAACTTGCACAATTTTTTGAAGAATTACAAAATAAATATAAAATTTCTCTTGCACAAAATAAAAAATTGAAAAGAAAAATGACTTTCTAAAGAATAAGCTACAAATTAATTTTAAAGAGAAAAATGACTTATCTATTTCTTTTGAGAAAACAAAAAAGGATTTTGATAAATACAAACTTGTTTGTAAGGGTAAAAGCCCTAATACTGCCTTTAACAAAAATGAATTTTTAGATATCCAAAAATGTATTGATGTTTTAAATACCACCTTGAAAAAAGTGTGCATTTGACATGAACAAATTTATCTCTATATTTTCAAAGGGAAAAACCCAAAGGAAACATACATCGCATGCATCAACACACACCATAAAAACATGCACAACATGCACATACATATCGATATAAGCATGCTTTTATTTATGGCAAAGTGTACAAATGTGCATGTTGCGGCCACAAAAGCCATTTAACAAAATTTTGTTATGCTAACTTGAACAAGTTAAATAAAAATATTTGGGTTCAAGAAAATACTAACCCTATAAGACCCAAAAAGATTTGGGTACCAAAGAATATACTAAACTTGATTGACGTAGGCGAGTCTCTCTCCTCCAAGACATAGTGGGAGATGGTACATTGGTGGTGGATGCATCGAAGCTCAAAGAATCAACTGTCACATTGCATCTCTATCAAGAGGCACCTATTTTTGAGATTGCCTATGGTTTGGTAACTTTTTCACTTGAAAATTTCATTTCTAACTAGATCTATGCATGCGTAGGATTAGCTAGTTTTTCTTTTATAGTAATATGCTTCTATTGTGAATACATATTTTTTTTTTTTTTGTTTTTATGGCTTGCCTAAATTTGAGCTAGTTCGTTAATATTGCTTTTGTTCTTTACTAGCCCATGATCTGCTTGCCCATGTGTAGAGTATTTTCCCATGCTCATTTGGTTGATTGATGTTTTTTCTTGTATGCATACATAGATTAATTTATTTGCTCATAAACATGTATATATATTTTGTTTAAATAGGCCATCAAGTACTTATAAGGAAGCTTGACTCTGGATTGGGAGTCCTCACTTCCGGTCTCCCCTTCGAGTCTACCACTTGCCTGCCCTGGGAGTCTAGGACAGCCTCCACTTGACACAGGCTTTTCGTCAATGCCCGCAAGCCACTTTGGAAGTCGTCCACATTGCTTGAAGGAGAGATATCAACCTCTCGTGCGCCAACAGAACCGCCGGGTGAACCACATCGGCGATAATCACCTAGTACGGCAGCATTGATACCACGCAACGCTTAAGCCATAATGCAGGGAATCCCGCCAATAGGGCATGGTCGGATATCAGGATCTTGGCCTGATGATGGAAGCTTTCAAAGACCGTGTCAGGCTTGAAAGTATTTTCATTCGATTTCAACGTGTACAAGCTTGTAGAGGCACTGATCCTCTTGGCAATCTCTTCATCAGTGCTAGGAGCCAGACGGGTCACTGGGTTTGAATTATCATTTATGTCATTGAAAAAGTAGCTCGCCCAGGATATCTGCTTAACGCCCATATTCCTCCAGCCAGTCGTTTGCCCACAGATGTAGAAGTGAAATAAACTTCCCAGTAAGTCGCATACACCTGAGGGTCCTCCTCCTACAATAAGTGAAGCTCCTCGGTAGTCAGGACATACTCTTCATACGGAGCATCTCCAATCCCTAGCCTAGAAACCTCATACAGCTTATGGAGATCGAGTCCTATCTCTCCAACCGGGATAGAGAACGTGCCCGTTAGAGGATTGTAACGCTCCAAGACACCGTAAAAGTGGTGGGAACTCTGCAGGATGCTATATTGAATGGCCCTAATAGCCTAGAATAATCCTGCCTGCTTCAACAAGTCCTCAAGCTCTGTGAGAACAAAGCCCACCATCTTACCCCACCATGACTTGTCCGGAGAGTGAACCCACCGGAGCAGACGAAAGTCGGTGGAAAAGTCACCCCTCATCTTTAGAAATTGATTGATGAAGGTGGTGTCTAATTGAGGGGTCTCCCCTGTCGGGTACTCAGCCCTGACCAGTCCGAGATGTAGCTCAAATACATCTCTCTCGTGACCGACAGTGTAATCTTCATTTGCGCCCAGTTTGCTAAGGGACACGCTGGAGATAGACTTAAAGAACCCACTCCATTGCGCGACATACTGACATATGTTGCAGATACGCCAAAGGGTACATCCTCTCCATATTGGGAAGAAAGAGCCTCATGTTCCCAATTTGGCGGAGTAATTTATAGTCTCCGTTATATAGGATCCTATCGTCTTTACCAATGGCATCACCGAAAAAGAAGTCGGGTTTCTTCAATGTGATACAGATATCGGACTCAAACTGCCCATTGGTTATGATCCCCCGGAAGGAAAACATACTAGGGTTGCTGAGCCTGTCTTGACGCTCCCTTGATTTCAGAGTAAATACTAGAGCAGTCTCTTGGAGCACGAGCATAAGATTAGGATCGGTTCAACCTACATCTCAAAATGACATTTTTTGGATAGAAGGTTCGAAGAATATCACACTGCAAAAAGGATAACACAATAGTCAGCAACATGAAAATTATCAAAGTGTTGAAGCTTAGATGCAAGGTTCACCTCAGAACCACGTCTAATGACTGAGACGCGTAGGTCAGTGAGACCCGCATCTAAATTCAGAGACGCGAGGCTCACATGAAGTCCGCGTTTGAAACTCCACAACTTAGAAATTTCTCTAAGTGTTGGAATTAGACGCGAGACTCAGTGAAACCCGCGTCAAAACTCAGAGATGCGAGGCTCACATGAAGTCCGCATTTGAAACTCCACAACTTAGAAATTTCTTTAAGTGTTGGATTAGATGTGAAACTCAGTGAAACCTACGTCAAACCTCAGAGACACGAGGCTTACATGAAGTCTGTGTCTTAACTCCACCACTTAGAAAATTCTCTAAGTGTTGGGAGCAAACGCAAAGCCCAATGAAACCCGTATTTAACAAGCAGACACAGACTCAAGCTGATGAAGCGAAGACACGGAGGTCATTAAAATCGCATCATGCCTCGCATCTGAAAATCAAACATGGGCATAAGCCTCGCGTTGACAGTTCAACTTAGAAAAAATTTAAGAGTTAAGATAACTCTTCGAGTTTTTTAGTGGTGAAAAACCGATTCGGGTGGTTTTATTAACTTATATGGGGGCCTCCTACATAGAGGAAAGTCCCATTTGAACCTCTGGGTGACTGCACTCGAGGAGGAAGCCACAGGCTTGGTCTTTGGGGCCATTGTGACAGTGAATTCTCTAGAAAAGATGAGAAAAAAGAAGAAAAAGCTCAAAATTTTTCTTGAGTTCTATGTCCTAGATGCAAAGTTCAATGAAGAAGAAAAGAGTCTAATGATGACTCTTGAATGACTGTTGTCTTTTTATAGACACAGTAATTGACCAAGATATGCAGCCCGTATCTCGAGACCGATCATCACCAGACGCGTGGCAACGAGCCTAGAACTTGGACCTCATGTTTTAAGAGAATAGTATCTCTTCATGCTTTGCCAGACATGTGGCAATGCACCCAGTATGCGAGTCTCACGTTTAAGAGAACCGCGTCTCTTCAGCAAAGAGAAGTCCGCGTCTCTACCTCGAAGTCTGCATCACTTCAACAAAGTGAGGGTTGTGTCTCCACTTCGAATACCGCGTCTCTTCAATATTCTCAAGCTCGCACCTTGGAAAAATAAGAGAGTTACGTCTCTGTTCCTAGCGAGAGTTGTGTCTCTACTTTGAAGCAAATTCATGTTTGTAATGCTCAGAGGCGCATTTCTACATCAAGTTAAAGGTGTGTCTTCACTTTGAATGAAACTCGCACCTTGGTAAAATAGTAGAGCCACGTTTCTTTAACAAAGAGAAATCTGTGTCTCCACCTCGAAGTCTGCATCATTTCAACAAAGTGAGAGTTGTGTCTCTACTTTGATGTTCGTATCTCTCCAATGAGTGAGAGTCGTGTTTCAACTTCAGGCGAGGTCCGCGTCTCCAAGGCAACACGACCTTTGCGTCTACAAGACCTATGTTCAGTCTCTGCTTCTACAATCAGTTCAACAGTACACTGAAAAAGCAGTTGGCGATTTTCGCGGTTCAATAGTACACCGACAACTAGCTCAGAGTATCGATGAGGTTCAGACTGCGTATCTGGACATGCATGACAATCATCTCTAGTGGCTTCAAAGAGTTTAACAGCATACTCATGAAGACAAAAATCCAAGCAACATCAAGCTCAAGGTATATCAAAAGATTGCTAGTCTAATCTTGAGAGCTTGCTGCCAACAGAAAGGTCCAAAGTGTTTCAAAACCCGTCACAGTCAACCGCGGAGTTTCAAAAACTTTGGAGGGGGTTCTGTAGACTATCTAAAAATTACAGAAGATAAGTCATCAGATTCTTAACATGATCCATGCTTCAGACGCGAGGCTAATCAAAGCCACTGATGCAGTGCCAAGATGCAGGGCTCAAAGCCCGTGTCTCAACACCACTATAATGCCAAGACGTAGAAATAAAAGCCTGCGTCTCAGCACCACTTTAGTACTCAGACACAGAGCTTGAAGCCCGCTTCTTACATTGAAGCTCGATACAGAGTTTGAAGCTCGCATTTTAACACCACCGCGGTGCCCAAACGCGAAGCTCAAGACCCGCGCCTCAGACGAGAAGCTCGACACAGAGTTTGAAGCTTGCGTTTCAACACCACCACGACACCCAAATACGAAGCTCAAGACCCGCGTCCAGAGTTACCTCAATGGCTAAACGCAGGTATCAAGCCTGCGTTCCAACTGCAGAGGAACCCTATGTCTCAGTTATAACTACCCCTATTACTGGGTCAAGTACCGCCCACGTAATGAGGAAAGTTAACCCCCATTATAGAGGTTTTTAGGAGACAATTTTACCCCTAAACCCTTATAAATAGCTCAATTTGCTATTAAAGAGGGGTCAGAATTTTCAGCTGAGGAATACTTATAAAGAGTTAAACTCTTTTACCAACTTGCTGAGTTAAAATTTTTTGCCTAAGTCTCTTTGAGATTTCGTTGGATAGGAGCTGTGCTACTCTATCACTTATCCAAAGAGAAAAGTTCCAGAGAAGCTTGACGTTCACCCAGTCAATGAAAACAAGATTCACTTTTCACTGCTACGTAAAGAACCCAGCCTTAAAGAAAGAGTAGATCTGAGCTTGAGTGTCTTCTCTCTGTTGTGGTTAGGATTTTGAGCTGTTATAACTTTTCATTGATTCAAGAAAATTTTGCAATACACTTTCAACTTTCCTCCTCATATAGAGTTAGATTTAACGATGCCCGACAGAGATTGTTAAATACCAAAGAATTCTTTGATTATTAACAATATTTAGATAAAGTTTCAAATAAAATTAATTAGAACAAATCTGAAGTAGATATGATACAGTCTTAAAGCCTTAGTATCCTTCTCATACAAGAAAAACACTTTTTTAATTAATTTCTCTTGTTTTCTAAATTTTCAAATAGGATTAGAGATAATTAATAGTGGTAGTAATATACAATCCTTGTGGGTACGACACTCTATTTCATCACTTTATTACTTGAAATGATTGGTATACTTGCCAGTTCACGCATCAAGTTTTTAGCGTCTTTGCCGGGGATTGTTAATTTAATATCATAGTTAATTAAATCGTATCATAATTTGATTTTTTTTGCATAAACATATAGTGCCAATTTTTGTTTCAGATCAGGAAGCAGACTGCAAGAAGTCAAAGAAAGGCAACGAATCTGTCGTCCAGAAGTTGAATCTGAAGTCTAAATTTCAGGTTTGATTCTTGAAGCTATATGCGGTGTTCTGGGAGTTTTGACCTGATAGAATCTGATCTAGAGATAGAGAGAACCAGCAGACACTTGTTGAAGGAAAAGAGAGAGCGAGAAGCAGAGATGGTAAACAACGAAGAATGTCAGGCATTGAGAGATTGCGTTGTACAATCCACATCGACGGCTACATTTTGCATTATTAAGCCGACTATTCAAGCCAATAACTTTGAGTTGAGGACTTGTGTAATGCAATTCATGCAAAACACGTGCTAGTTTAGAGGAGGACTCGATGGAATCCGAACGAGTGCATTAAAGTTTTTTGGAGATTGCGACACGCAAAAGCATAATGGGGTCTCTTCTGATGCAATAAGGTTGATGCTCTTTCCTTTTTCTATAAAGGATAAGGCCAATTTTGGTTCTATTCTTTACCCAAGGAAGCAATTGCAACATGAGACGAGATGGCATTAGCACTTTTGGCTAAGTATCTTCCACCAGCCAAGGTAGCAAAGCTACAAAGTGATGTTATGACATTCTCCTAACTAGATGACGAATTCATAAATGATGCAGGGGAGAGGTACAAAGTGTTATTCAACAAAACATCAGGTAGGCTACTACTAAGGTTGGAGATCCAGTTCTTCTATAAAGGACTCCATCCGAATACAAATATGATCATGATACTGTAGCGGGTGTAGCCTTGATGAGTAAGAATTCGGAAGTGGCTTGAGAGTTGCTAGATGAGATGTCATTAAATCACTATACATGGCAATCATCAAGAGGACCAGCAAAGAAGAATGCAGGAGTACATGAGCTAGATTCATTATCAGTCATCCAAATACAATTGGTGATAATAACAAAGCGGCTAGGAGCGGCCACTGTAAGTTCTATCCAAATCAACTCATCTTGTGATTTTTGTGGAGGGGGCATGAAAGCAATAACTATCAATTCGGTAGTTTTGCCTTGAGCAAATTGCGCAAGCAAATTACATCAATAACTATCAAATGTAGAACAACCCCTACCCTAACACATAAAATTCAGGATAGAAGAACACCCAAATCTGCAATGGGGGGACAACATGAAGCCAAACTTTCAGTCGCAGCAGCAATAACAACAACAATAGTGCCAACAACAACAAGGAGAGAGGAAATAAGTATAGGAAGAAGTGATAGCTCAATTGACGAACAATACAGCACAATTTCAAAAAAGCACCATGACATCCATACATGCTCTTGAAGTTCATATGGGCAAGATGGCTGTTGCATTAGCCAACATGCCATAGGGATCATTGCCTAGCAATATTGAAAAGAATCCTAAGAAGCAAGCAAACATAATCACGTTGAGGAGTGGCAGGCAATTGAAGCAACAACAGTCATAGAACACTGATGCAGAGCACCCAAACAGGCTAAGGAAGATAAAAAAAGAAGAAATCAAGAAGTCTAAGGGTAGTCCAGCAGATAGCGGAATCACCGTCTGAATGATGGAACCGTCATCCAAAGGTTGATGAAGCACCAAACCATAACCTGTGAAGATTGCACCAGTGAAGCCTTATGTTCCACCTGTTCCATTCCAACTGCGCCTTTGGAAATAACACACAGATAAGCAACTCCCTCAATTTGTCAATATGTTTAAGAAATTACATATTAAAATACCTTTTTGTAGATGCTTTACCACAGATACCAAAATATGAGAAGTTCATAAAAATATTTTGAGAAAAAAAAGAAACTAGAGGACCATGCGACAGTGATACTCAATGAGGAGTGCCATGCAATTCTGTTGAATAAACCGCCTCCTACGTTAAAAGATTTAGAGAGTTTTTCTATATCATGGAAAATAGAAGATTGTCAATTTGAAAAAACTTTATGTGACCTTGGAGCAAGTGTTAACCTAATGCCTTTGTCTGTGTTTAGGAAATAATTTGGGTTGGGATAAGCAGCAGTAACGACGGTGTCATTTTAGTTGGCGGACAGTTATATCAAATACCCAAGGGGGTGATTGAGGACGTACTGTGAGTATCGACAAACTCTACTTACTAGTAGATTTCATCATCCTCAACATGGAGGAAGATAGGAAAGTACATATTATCTTGGTAGAACTTTCTTAGCTACTGGTAATATAATAATTGATGTCCGATAGGGCAAATTGACTCTTCATGTGCAGGATGATGAAGTTACTTTCAACGTCTTTGAAGCAATGAAATACCCTGTGGACAACAAAGATTGTTTCCGCATTGATACAGTAGAAAAGATAATGAAAGAGCTATTTCGACAGATACATCTCACATTACCATTGGAGATATACATCACCAACTCTGACACAAACACAATAGAAGATCATGCAAGGAGAGCGTGCGTAGAATACTTGGATGCCACAACAGAGTTACTGAAAGAAGAAAAGTTCATGGAGCTACAGCATCTACCATCTACACTAGTGCCTTCTATACAAATGCCTCCTAAGCTTGAGCTTAAGGAGTTACCATCTCATTTGAGTTATGCATATTTGGAAGAATATTCTACATTGCCAGTAATTATTTCTTCTTCTTTGACAGAAACCAAGGAAGAGAAATTGTTAAGAGTATTGCGAGACCACAAAAGGCATTGGAATGGACTATAGCAGACATCAAAGGTATAAGCCCCTTAATTTGCATGCACAAAATATTGATAGAGGAGAGCTACAAACCCACAATTCAACCACAACGATGTCTAAATCCAGTACTACAGGAAGAGGTAAGGAAAAAAGTTCTCAAACTGCTTGACGCAGGTATAATCTATCCTATCTCTGATAGGGCATGGTATTCGCCAAAAGTTGCAATCAACGGTTTCTTATTTTAATGATAACAAAACTTATGTAGTTATTTAATACTAATCAAGTTTCAAGTGTTTAAGTACTTTTCAGGGTTCAAGAGGATTCAAAGTGTTTCTTCCTCAAAAAGAAGGTCTTGAAGTCTCAAGTTTACTCAAGGATGAAATTTAAGCTATGACAATCAAGATTGACGTTTTGAAGAAGCACACTTGAAGATTGCTTTAAGACATATTGAACCTATGTAAGAAAATAGTTTGTTAAAGTATAAAATATAGAATTAATGCTCAAGAAGTCACACACAAAAATAAAAGTTTTTATAACTAATTTTCTCGTTTTATATTTTATAAGGTTTGGTGTTTGACACATGTCTCGTATTTTTTTTTCATATTTATGTATCCTATTTCTATCATGTATCTAATAGCCTATGTATTGCCAAATTATTTTTCAAACTAATACAAAATTTATGAGTTTGATTTCAAAATATATCTTAAAATAATATTTTAGGCCAGGGCGGTCGACCGAGCCTCGTGGCTGACTTTGGGTGTAAGTTTATGCATGATGTGCATGTTTGTCGGACGACCTACCGATTGACCGAGTGGTCGACCGACTGTCACACCCAAGTCTCTGTTTGAATCGCCGACCGGGTGGTTGACTAATGCCTAACGGTTAGTTCATAGTATTGAACTACCGGTCGACCAGCCGTTCGACCGATGTCCTAGCGCTCTTACAATAAGGACTAGTTTTCAAAATCTAGGAGTTTCAACTTATTCTCCAATGGATATTTTTACCCTTTTGAGGCTTAATCTCCCTCCTAATAACCTGATAGGCTCTTCAAATAGTGTTTATCACTTGCCTATATATATAGCTCATTGGGAGAGGTTTATAAAAGGGTTCTAAATATTGTTTTGGAAAAATACTTAAAAATTTTGGTTTATTCAAAAGAGAAAATTTTTTAGTTTTCTTGCTTCAAGTGCACTCATCTCCAAGATAATTTCTGCAAGTTTTTAGCTCTTAAATCATTCATTTCAGCTGAATTTTCTCTCTCACAAGCTTCTCGAGAACCATTTCACATCATATACTATAAGAAGTTGTAAAATAGATTGTTTGTGGTCTTTGTGATCACCAAGAGCTTGTAAATCTCATTGGTTTTGTGCTACCTCTAGTGTAGAGGATTGAGAGTTGGAGTTGTGTACTCCAGTTTTGTGTATACTGTTATAGTTACTTTGTGGAGGCTCCTTTATGGAAAGATCCTAAGTGGATAGTGAAATCCTTCACGCGGTGAAGGCGGAGACGTAGAGCTTTATGCTTGAACCTCGTAACAAAGCTCTTGTGCTGCGATTGCTTTCTCTCCTACTCTTACTCTATTGCTATTGCTTGAATTTGTGTTTTTGCTTCTCTTATACTTGCTATTCATTGCTTGCATCATATTCATCAGTCTTACTTGTTAGTTTTACTCATCTCAATAAGAATGCAATTAAACACATCAACTCCTAATCTAGAAGAATATAGCGGGGAAGTTCTAGGGCCCTTCATTTGAAATTCAGCTTCACTTCTTATTTTGAGTTGACCATTTGCATCTTTCATTTTAAATTCTATATTGTTTTCCATTAGATTAGCTTTATACTTATTTATCCCCCTCTAGGTGTACTTTCAATTGGTATCAGAGCTTTGGACTCTAGTTTTTAGTTTAACCACCTTAGAGAGATCTTTTTGCTAATCATTTCATTTTCACTATCATTTTGCTTTCCACACTAGCTTACATGGCCAAAGGTATTAGAACTCTTTAGTATACCTGATGGTGATGAAGACACATGGTACAAAATTGCCACCAAGATATTTGATGCCAATGCAAAAACTCACTATGCATTGCTTCAAGTCTTGAACGATGATGATATTGTGAGGCTAATTCATTGCAAATTGGTCACGCACAAGGAGATATCACAAGTCAAGAGAGTTAAGATTGATCTTTTCCGTTCCCAATATTAAAATCTTGCTATGAATAAAAATGAATCTAATGATGACATGATCACAAAGTTTACTAAAATCACCAATAGTCTTGCTTCTTTAGGTGGTACTATTGACAATGATCAAAAAGTGAGGAAGGTCATTCTTGATCTTTCACCATCATGTTAAATCCACAACATTGAATGAGCTCAATAACAAAGAAAAGATGGAGCTCCTTGGTCTTATTGATAACCTCAAGACCCATGAGATTAAAAGAAAAGCAAGATAGGAGAAGGCATCACTAAAGAAGAAATCACTAGCTTTCAAGTCTACTCTAACCATCTCTGTCGATGATAAAGAAGAATAAGAAGATGATGAAAATCTTTTCCTCCTAGTAAAGAATGTAAGGAGGATGTACAACAAGATTAAATTCAACAATAGAAGATGGCAAGGGAAAGAAAGAGGACAAGAAGATTGTTTGCTACAATTGCCGGAAACCCGGACACATCGTTGTCAATCGCCTGAAACCAAAGCAAACCCTCAATCTCCAAGAAACCCTATAAAGAAGGCTTTGAAAGATACTTGGGACTCGAAGAGTGAATCTGAAGAAGAGGTGGGCACGACTAACGTGTGTTTCATGGCTAATGAAAACACACCTAAGATAATATCTAAATCTTCTCTTGAAGAATGTGAATTGTCTATGAATGAATAAGGTGAAGCTTTTGAAGAATTTTCTCACAACTATGATTTTGCTAAAAAGAAGTATTTGAAAATGAAAAAAGAAAATGAACTTCTTCAAAATCAATGAGTTGCCATTTTCAAATAAAAAGAGCTTTTATATTCTTCTCTTCAAAAAATATAAAAGAATTTTGATGCGCACAAAATTTCTTGCAAAGCTAAATTTCTTGAGATTTTCACTTTGAAAACAAAAATTGACATCTTGAGCAATGTTTTGAAAACGTGTGAATTTGACAAAACTAGATTAGAGGCTATGTTTCCTAAGAAGCAAACTAAAAGAAAACCACACACTTGCAAAGCTAAATTTCTTGAGATTTTCACTTTGAAAACAAAAATTGACATCTTGAGCAATGTTTTGAAAACGTGTGAATTTGACAAAACTAGATTAGAGGCTATGTTTCCTAAGAAGCAAACTAAAAGAAAACCACACACTCCTCATGTTTCACATGCTTACGCACAACATCATGCACGCCATGCCACACACACTTCACATGCTCATGCTGCACATGCTCTTCATACTTACAGACATTATGCATTTTTATATGCCAAGATGTACTCATGCACCTATTGTGGCCGCAAAGATCACTTGGCTAAGTTTTGTTATGATAGACTTAATATTTCAAATGATCATGCTTAGGTTCATAAGACTAACACTTTAGGACCGAAGAAAATTTGGATACCAAAATCAACACCTTTATCAATTGATGTAGGTATGCATAGAGGCTCCAAGACGTAGGGAGCGGTGGTACCTTGATAATAGTTGCACAAGGCACATAACATGAGACATCAGCAATTTTGCAATGCTATCAATGTATCATGAAGGTGGCACCATCACCTTCAGAGATGATTCAAAGGGGTAAAATTATTAGTATAGATAATATCCAAAATAGCCCATCTCCTTTAATTGAGAATATTATATTGGTTGAAAGTCTCAAGCACATTCTCTTGAGCGTAAGCCAACTTTGGGATAGAGGTTTTAAAGTTATTTTTGATAATTTCACTTGTGATATTTTAGAAAAGAAAAGAAATGCTTGTATACTTTTCAGTTTTCGTGAAAATAATATTTACATGATTTATATGTTGAATTTACATTACAATGTCACTTGTTTAAATACTTTTAATGAAGACTATTGGTTATGTCATAGAAGACTAGGCCATATTTCGTTTAACCATCTATCCCGAATTAATTCTAAAGAATTGATGAAGGATATTTCTTGTTTAAAGTTTGAAAAGGATTGCATTTGTGATGCGTGCCAACTTGAAAAACAAACCAAGTTCTCTTTCAAAGTAATCAAGGATATCATGACATCTAGGCCATTAGATTTAATCTGCATGAATTTGTTTGATCAAACTAAAACCAAAGTCTTAGTGGTAACTGTTTTATTTTTATTCTAGTTGATGATTTCTCAAGATTTACATAGTTTTTTTAGAAACTAAAGATGAAGCTTTTTTGCATTTTTATGTTTTAGAAAAGAGTTGAGAAAGAAAAGAATTTTCAATTTTACGCATAAGGAGTGATAGAAGTGGTGAATTCATCAACCATTCTTTTATCACCTATTGTGAAGAAAATGAAATTAAACATGAGTAGCCTTGTCCTAAAACTCCTTTACAAAATGGAGTCGTTGAAAGGAAGAATCATACTTTTCAAGAAATGGCTAGGACATTATTATTGAATATGGGCTCCCTCATCATCTATGGGCCGAGGCTATAAACACTTCATGTTACATATCAAATAGTGTTTATTTTGCAAAAAAACTTAAACCTCTTTTGAGATTTATTTTTTTGAGAAAATCAAATATTTCATATTTTAGAGTTTTTGGTTGTAAATATTTTGTTTTTAACACTAAAGATAATTTAGGTAAATTTGATGTCAAGTCTTATGAAGCTATATTTGTTGGATATTCACATATTAGCAAGACTATAGAATCTTTAATAGATCAACTTTGATTATTGAAGAGTCTATACATGTCAAGTTTGAGGAATCTAATGCTCTTGTGAAGAATATTGTAGAAATTAATTGCTTAAGAGAAGATATGGATAAATATCATTGAAGGACTCACCAATACAAGAAGAAGACAAATCAAAGGATGGTGAACATGGTAAAGTTCAAGAAGTTGAAGTGGAGCCAACTCACCTGCTTCCAAAGGATTGGATATGCTACAAATCTCCCAAGGAGCTCATCATAGGTGATGTATTCAAGGGGGTAAATACTCATTCCAAACTCCATGATATTTGTGGCCATTTTGTATTCATCTCTCATATTAAACCCAAGAAACATTCTCGAAGCCAAGGGTGACTCATATTTGTTGCTTGCAATGCAGAAGAGCCCAATTAATTCGAGCACAGCCATGTTTGACATCTTATTCCTACGCCCCATGATAGGCCAACCATTGGCACTAAATGGGTTTTTAGGAATAAGTTCAATAAGTCGGGAAATGTTATTAGGAATAATGGTAGTTCAGTGGCCCAAAGATACCTTCAAATTAAAGGTATTGATTTTGAGGAAATTTTTTACACCCGTGGAACGGTTTGAAGCCATACGGATTACACCTACCTTAGCTTGTTTCAAAGATTTCAAGTTTTTTCAAATGGATGTTAAAAGTGCATTTTTGAATGATTTTATCAAAGATGAGGTATATGTTGAATAACCCCCCCCCCCCGGTTTTGTTTATCCTCCCCCGGTTTTGTTTATCCTACACATACGGATTTTGTTTTTAAACTTGATAAGGTTTTGTATGGACTAAAACAAGCTTTAAGAGCTTGATATGAAAGACTTTCAAGTTTTCTTATTCCAATGGTTTTGTTAAAGGCAAAGTTGACACTTCCTTGTTTACAAAGCATGTAAATAATGATATTCTAATTATGTAAATAAATGATGATGATATCATTTTTTTATCTATTAATTAAAAGCTTTATAAGGATTTTGAATCATGCATGAAGAAAGAGTTCGAATTGAGTATGATGGGAGAGCTCAACTACTCTCTTGGACTCCAAATCAAGCAAAAGAGTGATAAAATCTTCATCAACCAAGCCAAATACACAAGAGAACTTATCAAGAAGTTTGAGCTTGAAGATGCAAGAATTAGCAAGACATCCATGGATACCACAACTAATCTTGACAAGGATGAAAAAGATAAAAACGTTGGCATTAAACTCTATCGTAGTATGATTGATGACTTACTTTATTTAACATTTAGTAGGTCGGACATTATGTTTAGTATGTGTCTATGTGCTAGATTCTAATCTTTTCCTAAAGAGTATTAGTTAATTGCGATAAAACACATTATTAGATATCTTAAGGTACTATTGGAATGGGCTTGTGATATCCGAAGGCGGGATAATTTTCAATGATGAGTTTTTCGAATGCCGACTATGCCGGTTGTACAGTGGATAGGAAGAGCACTAGTGAACTAATCAATTTTAGAAAGTTACCTTGTTTCATGATGTTCCAAGAAATAAAATTCGTAACTCTCTCAACCGTCGAGGCGGAGTATGTTGCTACCGGGGCTTGTTGTGCATAAGTCCTTTCGATGAAACATACTCTCCTTGATTATGATTATGTTTCTACTGATTTTCAATTAATAGACATTTTTACTAAACCATTTGATTATAATAGATTTCATTCATTTTTGGTAAGTTGAATATTTGCATTATGAATTCTTGAAATTTTCATTAGTGTCTGTTCAAAATTGGTGTTTTGTATTATCTGTTTGCATTATGTGTTTGCTTAAAATTGGTGTTTTGTTTTACACTTTTTTGATGCATGACAAAAAGGGGGAGAAGTATTATATGTATATGATTTATTAATGGTTTTATGAAGCATTATTAATGAGTTATAATTTATTCTTGTAGAATCAATTTGGTTTTTGTTTTATGTTTTTCTTCTTATAGAAAATAGTTTTGATAAAATTAGTGTATTTTAGTATAATGTGCTTTTATCTTATATATTCAATTTATTCCATGTTTATGTGCAATGTCTTGATCCATTATTGTCATTCATTACATAATATTTTTGGTGGAAAGAGGCATGAAAGGAGGTTGGCATATATATGCATATTGATGCATCATTGATCATTTTATTAGATATGCGCATGATTTGATTTTTCAATTGGTATATCACTTAGTCATAATTCATTGATCTTGATAGATAAGCATAAATTGAGGGGATCTTTACTAAATTCTATCTTATTATTTCTTTTAAATAACTCATATGTTTTGTTATCATCAAAAAATGGGAGATAGTTGGTCCAAGATTGCAATCACCGGCTTACTATTTTGATGATAACAAAACTTATGTAGTTATTTATGTTTTCCATTAATTTTGCAAAGGGGAAAACTTACAAAAAAGTGTCGAGGAGCTAAATTACAAGTATTCTAAAAAGATTACAAGTAGATCTCCTCTGAGATTCTGGAGAAGTGTGCGATAGGAGTCTGGTCAGCGCGCGACCACTTTGTCCCTTTGACGATGCGACGATGCGATCGATGAGATTCCCTTCTCGCCTGATTCGAAAAATCGGAGAACAGAAGGTTGGTAGAACCCTCTTGTTACTTCTCAAACTGCCTCCACTTGGGAATTCCTTCTCCCTTGGTTCCGGAGATTCCTTGAGAGGGAGATGTTAGGGTATCAGCACCCTGATTAGAGAAGCAGTTCTCTGAATCCTCTGAATTCTTAGAAGTAAGAGAATAGATCTCTATTTAGTCGTCTCTCTCTCTGCCTCTCTTTGCCTATGTGCGCCTCTCTGTGCACTTGTGCCTCTGGTGGGCTATTATAAGGAGAGCAGGGGTATAATTGTCCCTTGAAAATTTGAAAACAGATTGAGTCAATCTGTTTAAATTTGGAAAGTAGCCTTACTGCGAGGTTAGAATCAGCTTCTGCGAAGCTAGGAATAGCAGGTAGCGTCAATCTCCTGATCTGTTTTGATTCTTTTCATATAATTGGAAGATTTCCCTGATCCTTTTACTTGTTTTAGGAGAGTCAACTGTCAAATTTGATCTCAGATTTGATCTTGATTAGATTTGATCTTGAATAGATTTGATCTCATCTGGAGATTTGATTGGTCAAAGGTTGACCATAAGAGGACCGCAGCGGAGCTGCCGCGTCGAGCTCAGCGGAGCTGGAAGGAGCGTCTGGCGAAGTTAGCAGAAAGCTCTTCAGCGGAGCTGGATAATCATCTGTGGCGAAGTTACCGACCATCTGCGCGGTTGCGTGTGGCTTCGAGCGAAGGTAACTCTCTGCAGAGTTAACTGAGCAGTTCAGGCGAAGCTGTGAGTTAGCTTACTGATGGAGCTTTGAATGGCTTTAAGGCGAAGTTGAACAAATTTAGCCTCTTAGGCGAGGCTATCCCTTCGGCTCATGTGATGCTAAGTGTTGAGATAACCTAGCATCTTAGACCTGCTTAGGTCTTTTCAGAGACAATCTTGGCTCACTGTCTGCTTCACTGGATCAGTAGAGTCCAAGTTGCTGCTTCGTCCCTCGGAGATGGGTACAGAACTGGTCGTCAGCTTGTCTGTCACTTGTCTTTTGTAAATGTCAACGAGTTTAGACATTGTTCAGGCCAGCTAGGAATCTTGTCTTTTTTAAAGTGTCAACAATTAGTACTAATCAAGTTTCAAGTATTTAAGTATTTTTCAGGGTCCAAGAGGATTCAAAGTGTTTCTTCCTCAAAAGAAAGGTTCTGAATTCTCAAGTTTACTCGAGGATGGGATTCAAAGTAGGACAATCATGATTGACATTTTGAAGAAGCCCACTTAAAGATTACTTTAAGACATATTAAACCTATGTAAGAAAATAGTTTGTTAAAGTATAGATTGTAGAATTGATGCTCAAGAAGTCATATACAAAAATACAAGTTCTCAAAATACAAGTTTTCATATCTAGTTTTACCGTTTTGGTTTTTACAAGGTTTGGTGTTTGATACATGTCTCATATTTTTCCATAATATATCTTGTTTCTATCATGTATCTCATAGCCTATGTATTACAAAATCACTTTTTAAACCAATACAAAATATTTAAAATGAGTTTGATTTCAAAATATATCTGATAACAGTATTTTAAGCCAGGCCGAGCAGTCGATCGAACCTCATGGCTGATTTTGGTGTAAGTTTGTGCATGTTGTGCACATTTGTCGGACGACTGACCCATCAGTCGGCAAACCTAGCTGTCGACTGGGTTGTCGATCGTCTGTCACACCCAAGTCTCTATTTGGATCGGCTGACCAGGCGATCGATCAATGCCTAATGGCTAGTTCAGAGTATAGACTGACCGGTCGACCGGCCTGTCGCCCGATGTTCTGGCGCTGGTACAATAACGACTAGTTTCAAAATCTGAGATTTTTAACTAATTTTTCAACGGGTATTTTTGCCCTTTTTGGCTTAATCTCCCTTTTAATAACCTAATAAGCTCTTCTAGTAGTGTTTATCACTTGCCTATATATATAGCATACTGGAAGAGGTTTTGTAACACCCCATTCCCAGAATACATATTTAGTTGCGTATTCAAATTTTCTGATCGTATTTTTTGATTTACTTCCTGTATTTATTTTTATTTTATGATTATTTATGTGACGTTTTGCATAATCAGCCCTAGTCTGAACCGTGCATTCGATCCTAGTATATTACTCAATTTAGTCTTTCTGGTAGTCAAATTTGACCAATTTCAGTTTCAAACACTGTTTCCAATATTTTTGAATTTTCATGATTTTTCAGATTTTTTCTGAATTATTTTTATAAAAACCCTAAAATCAGAATTAATCGGTATCGCTGGTTTATTCCCGAATTTTTAATTTACAAATAGATTCAATCTTTGAGAAACCAATTTTATATATTTTCTTAGAATAATTTTTACTATCTTAATATATTTTTTCGAGAATTTTCAGAATTTAACAGATTGCCGCCAGATTTGGTGTCGACCGATATCGGTGGTCAATTTCAGAATTTTTAATTTAAAAACCATAATAATTTCTTGAAATGGATTTCACCATGATTCTTAGAATAATATTCTTGATTTTTGAGAATTTTCGTGGGTCGTTCTGAGGTACTTGATTTTCGGATGATCTGGTATTTTTTTTTTCGAAAGTTTTTCCGCATCCGCAACCGAATCCAGGGAATCTGCCGCTCAAATTATTTTCACTTTTTCTTCTCACATATATTTTCTTTTTTCTTTTCTTTTCTTTTCTTTCTTTTTCCTGTTTCTTTCCTTCCTTTTCCTTCTACCATATTCTAAAACATTCTCCATTTTTCCATTACCTTCTACACCTTTCCACCAAATATTTCCTCCAAAATATCCCAAACCACTCAAAGCTCCCCTCTCCCATCACCATGGCCGGCCAAAGCCACCTCACCCCTCTCCATTTTACAAAAAACCCCTCACCTTAATTTGTTTTTCTTCTCCTTTAACTCCAATTCCAATACAAACCCTTATCTTCTTCTTCCCTTTCATTTTCTTCATCAAAACCCTAACAACCATCAACTCTTCCTTCATGTTCACCACAACAACTACAACTTCTCCAACTCCCTACCATCATCTTCTTCTTACTCTATCTCCATTTAAACCACCACAAACTCCAAAAGTTCATCAAAATCCCACCATCTCCTTTACCTTCTCCAAAACTACCACCACCACCTAACCCTACCACAAATCACTATCCCACAGCCTAACGCTAGACCGGCCACCATGTTTGGCTAGGGTCCAGCCCCCCTTCTCTGGAACATCTCCAGCTACTACTCCGGCGAACATTCCAGCGACTATTCCAGCGACATCTCCACCACCTTCAACAACATCACCACCACCATCTTTTACTGTGCCCTTTTCATCTCCATCTCATCTATTCTTCTCCACCACCACCATCACTTTAACCATCACAACACCACCTCCATCACCACTACTTCAACCTCCAACATCACCTCCTTCACTTTTTTCATTCCTCCATCAAAATCCATCTCCTTCACCAAATAACACCACCACCAACACCATCACCCTTCCCTTCCTCTCTCCCTTCTCTTTGAGGCCGGCCACTACCTAGGCCACCAAGGGGTAGCGTACCAGCCTAGAGTCAGCAGCCACCCTAGGGCCAAGCCCCCTCTCCTTCGCTCGCTTCGTATTTTCCTCAGTCAGGAATTCGGATGCGTAAAACTTTAAAATTTGTGTTTTAGGCGAGTAACTTTCCTCGCAAAAATGGACTTGTATTAAAATTGGTATAATGTTGTATTTAGTATTAGTCTGTGTTGGTCCCGAAATGATACCAATTGTAGGATCTAAAATAAGTCAACACAAATACTAAAACAAAGGATGATTAGCGTTAAAATATAAACTTGCACAAAAGGAAATAAATCTCAGAAAAGAAAGTAAACGCAAACACAAGAGATTTATCCTGGTTCGGTCCTCTTGACCTACATCCAGTCCCCAAGCCACCCGCTTGAGATTTTCCTTTAACCTTTGATTTTGTACGCCCAAAATCAACACCATGTATACCACTTGACAAATCCCCTTTGCCAAATGTATACAACTCTTCTTACAACCAAGAAGACACAACACCTTGTACAACCTCTCTTCAACCTTAAGACGCTATTGTACAATTTTTCTCTTTGAGTGATTACAAACAATCCTATAAGCCTTGAATCTGTATGTGATCGTGAACAAGGATTTTTATAGGTGGACTCTCAGAAATCTTCACTAAAGGATTAGAATTTGAGTGAAGAATTGAAGGTGAAAATAATTTTCTGAAAAACAGATTTTTGAACAGAGTTTTTGGCAGAAAACTATTGATATGAATTGGTGTTTTCAGCCTAAGAGAACATCCCTATTTATAGCTGAAATCTATGGTCAGTTAGGGTAGTTATCAGGACAAATTTGAATATTAAAACGTTGGATAAAATACCAGAAATTAGAAACGGTCTAACAGTCAGAAACTGCCATTAGTCAACTTGAGTCTATGGGTTAGTCGACTAGAAGAACAATTTTTGCCTAGATTAGTGGACTAATAAAGGGGGCAAGTCGACTAGGGAATGGCTGATACAAAAGACATGTTTCTGAAAACTGAATATAGTCGACCAGTAGAAGGTATAAGTCGACTAAGCCATATATTAGTCGACTATAAAGACTTATAAGTCGACTAATAGTGCATAAAGATCAGAAATAGAAAGTTGGTATGCATCTAAGGCAAAGGCTAAGTCGACTGTAATAAGGAGTTAGTCGACTATAGCTGTTATAAGTCGACTAATCAAATGTATAAGTCGACTACAAGGGCTTACGATGTGTGTGTGTGTTCAAGGCTTTTAACATTCTAATAAATATTACAATACACATCCATAGCGATTATTCTTGGGAAGTCTTGAGCATGTAGAACTCTTGTATAAACTTGTGAGATAGAGCTCCAATGAAATGGCTTCACAATGTATCATCAGAATCAAGTTCCAACATTCTCCCCCTTTTATTGATAACACTTTATGTGCATGAAAACTCTTCCTGCAGAGAATATGTTATATGTTCTCCCCCTGCGTAGAACATGTTATAACAAATATAGAAAAACATGTGTTCTCCCCTGCAAAAAATATATTATAACTGTTGGCCCAAAGGCCTTCCACCCTAGTTTTGATGATGATTAACTCATGTAGTTATGTTTACTAATAATCTTGTGTTGTTTAAGTTTCAGATCATTAACCAAGATATTAGTTGGTGATTAGCTTCAACAAGGAGTTTAGAAGCTTTTCATGATGAATCCAGGGCCAAAGCTTCAAGATCACACTTTGCCTAGCCCATGGATGGAGTTTTGGAGCAAGTCTACTTGAAGATGAAGATCATCAAGAAGACTTAGGTATCCTAGTTTAGATAGTGTGTTTAGATCCATTTGTAAAGCTTAGTATAGTTGATATGCTTAAGTGCACAATACACACACGTTTCATGATTTGGATTTTGGTTTTCATGAATAGTAGATCAAAACAAGTTTACTTTATTCCTATGTATATTAAATATGTTCTAGATATACATTCATGCTTAAACTTGCTAGACAAACTTATTTTGATATTGCTATTCATGTGTTGAAAAATCAAGTTTTAAAAATACAAGTTTTGGTTTTTGATAAAATTGGCAAGACACAAAAATGAATTGATATGTTGATATATTGTCTTGAAATTTTTATCACATGTTTATGTTTCAATGTAAAATGATAAAACAAGTTTTATAGAATTTTCAGAAAAGATAAAAGATTTTTCAAAAAATATTTTAACATGTTTTTCTGACCCAGATTTCTGTTCCAGGCTTCAACCAGTCGACTAGTCAACCTGACCTAGTCGACTTGGGTGAAGTCGGTCGACCGGGACGGTCGACCGACGTGCACAAATCTGTGCACATTTGGCAGCTTTGGGACGGTCGACCCGGACGGTCGACCGGATTGAGAGCAGTGCTCTCTGTTTGTTTGGGTCGACCGGGCCGGTCGACCGTGGTTGCCCAACGGTCATATTTCCGACCGTTGGCGGTCGACCGGGCCGGTCGACCGTTGCCTGTCAGAGCTACCAGATCAGCTCTAACGGCTAGTTTTCTGTTTGGCCTATATAAACCCCATCTCTTTGGTTTTTGGCCAAGTTTTTTAGAGCAAATTTTTCCTGACTTCTTCAGTGTTTTAAAAGAGTTTTCAAAAGAGTTTTAAGTGCCAAAAGATCAATCTTAATTGTTTTTAAGTGTTTTGTTATTTTCAAAGAAAACAAGTTTTTGGGATTGATTTCTTGTTCTTTATCTCCATATCATTTGGGTATTTTCGCAAGAGATTTTCTTTGATCAAAACACTTGTGTTTTCCACACTTGAGCTATATCTTCTATCCTATTCTATTAAGATCTTGTATTTGTGGAAAAAGGAAAGAGGTTTGTGGTTGAGATATACTACTTGTTGTAAACCCTTGATTTCTTGGTTGCTCCCTCTTTGGTAGAGGTTGAGGTTGTTGTATTGGTTGGAGTTTGCTCCCTCTTTGGTAGAGGTTGAGCCTTGTGGTTTGCTCCCTCTTGTGAGAGGTGGAGATTTGGTTGTAAACCCTCTTCGTTAGAGGTGTTGGTTGTTGGCTTACCCCTCGGTTGTGAGGTGGTTGTTTGAGAGAGGAGTTAGGTACTCCTAGTGTTGTAACAAATCCTTCTCGGTGAAGGTTCCCTCGGTGGGAGTCCTCGGTGGACGTTGATAGTGGATTGGAAATCCTACACGGTGGTGTAGGCGGGGATGTAGAGCAAAGTGCTCGAACCTCGAAACAAATCTTGATGTTTGTGTTTTGATCCATTGTCTCTCTAACTCTCTCTCTTATAATTGTCCAAAGCATCATTCATATCATCATACCATATTTTCTTGTGTTGAGCATAATTCATATTGCCATATCATATCTATTTGCTTGTGTTGCCTTGCATATATTCTATTGCCTATTCATCTTATATGCTTGGTTGTTTGTGTGTGCCTCACTTGTACCTAATCAACAAGAGCTTCACATAGCACCTCACCTATTCAAGGGGAATCAAGAGGAGTTAGTCCAGAGCCCTTCACGGGAAATTCGGCTACACTTGTTGATTGTACTAAGTGTGTTGCAAGATTTGCATTAGCTTCCGCATTTAGCGCACTTAGTTTTACATTTAGTTCTAGATTAGCACTTACACCTATTCACCCCCCCTCTAGGTGTTTTTCAATTGGTATCAGAGCTAGTGCTCCTGATATTAGGCTTAACATCCTAGGAGTGAGATCCATTTGGTTGCTAATCTTTTGTTTGCATTTGCTTGATTGCACACTCATATAGTTTACCATGGACTTCATGACCCCACCTAGCTTTGACCCTTCCAACATTGTTGTTTGGAAGTATAGGATGTCCATGTACCTAAAGACCCTAGGTTTGCATGTCTTTCTTGCGGCCACCAAGAAATGCTATCTTGGAGATCGCAATCATATAGGGGCCAATGCACAAGCCCTAGAGGCCATTAGAAGTACATTGCCTAAAGATTATCTTATGCGTGTTTCTAACCTTGATTCCGCTTTTGTAGTGTGGAACAAGTTGACAACACCCACCACCTCCGAGCTTCCATTGCCAAATCAACCGGAGGAGTCTAGTGGAGAATCTGATTCACAATGCTTCATGGTCCAAGCGAATGACTCCCGTGAGGTACAATCGGAACTTCAACTAGATAGTGATGATGCTAGTTCTTCATGTGATGATATTGTAGATCCCCATGCTTTAAATGAAGAACTTTCTATTGTGTGTGAAAAATTAATAGAAAATTATAAGATTGTGAAAAAGAAGAGTCTAGAGATTGAAAAGGAAAATAAGAGTTTGCATGCTAGACTTAACAATGTTTTGCAAGAGAAGGTTGAGGTCTATAATGAAAGGGATTCATTGAGATCTCAATTAGAACTTGCACTAAAAGAAAATGAATTTTTAAAATCTAAAAATGATTGCCATGCTATTTTAAAGAAGAATGAAAACTTGTCTTCTAAAGTAGATTTTGTTTTAAAAGAAAAAGTTGCTTTGAAAAATAAATTATTTCTATTTCAAATGAGTTGAATGTTTGTTTAGATAAAACATTGTTTTGCAAAATAAAATTGATGCACATGTTTGCCATGCTAGTGTAGCTTCTTCATCTAGTCTACCTAATGCATGTACCTCTTCATCTAAGATTAATGATGATATTTGTATGTTAAAGAAGAGAGTAGATTGTTTGGGCTCCACTATGAGCCAATGTGCCATGAACCACTCACATTTAGAACCTTGGTTCGAAAGAAACAAGTTCCATCCTTTATGCATGCACACCCTCCACGGCATACACATGCTCCTCACGGACCCCATCACACGTATGCTCATGTGTACACTTGTACACATTGTGGACGTAAGGACCACCTTGCAAAATTTTGCTTTGATAGATTACATACTCCTAATTTAGCAAAGAACTTTGTTTGGATTAGAGAAGGGACTAACCCCCATGGACCCAACAAGATGTGGGTACCAAAGACCACCCCTCCTATTATTTTTGATGTAGGTGTGGGCTCTCACATGACGTGAGAGTGATAGCACCTTGAAGTGGATGCGTTCCAAGCTTAAAGGAAATCAATTGGATGCATCACTTTCAAGGGAAGATTTGGTGGAGAGGACCACCATGTTTTGGAGACAAGGAGAGTTGCTTCTTTGGTTTTGGTAACAATCCTTTACTCCCATTTATTGTTTACATGCTTTTAATATTCATTGTTTTATAGCATGTTTTTGATGTCTATGGATTAGTATGTTCATTCCATGTTTATTAGATCCTTGACATACATGTATAGTATTTGAGACACACATGCTTATTTGAATCATACTTAGTGTTCTCACTTTTGTTTAAGCTATAATGTACATCATGAATCTAATACATGTGAATTTACATAGTAATCATGTTTTAGTTTTATCATGATGGTTTTTATATTTGTTTTTGATGCTTCATGTCTTGAATATATGTTTGAATGTTAGTTTTCATTAAGACTAGGTATATACTTGTGCATATAGTGGGCCACAAATAATCTATATATGTTGGGCTTGATTGCTTATTTGTTCCCATTAGATGTGCTAGTATAATCTAGTTTTGATGATTCACACATTTTAACTTATATTCTCAATTTGGATTTGTTTTATGATTGTGTGTTTCACTTCATGTATATGTTTGTATTGCCAAACTTTAAGATATACATGTATACCCTTTGAGTCATTTGCCTTTCATGCAAATCAATATATGGACTCAATTGTGTTTAGGGATATGTATGTATACTTCATGTTTGACAAATCATACATATACCCTGAAATGAATATTGCTTTAATAAAAAAAAAAATTTAGTTATTCAAGTTTCATGTTTTTGTGATTATATTTAACTTCATGTATATGTCTATCTTATCCAAACTATTAGATATACATGTTTATCCTTTGAGCCACGTGCCATAATGCATATATTTTGTGGACTCTTTATGTTTTGGATATGTATGTATACTTTAGTTTGTATTAGACATACATATGCCTTGAAGATTAAATAGTTTTGATGATTTTCGTGTCTTCAATATTTAAGGAATAATTGAGCTTTATTGACATTTTCATGATACCATGTTCCACATAACACTAGTGCACTCACCTCTTTTGAAAATTTTATGGACTTTATGGATATTAGAGTGTTTTAAGTGCTATGTGTTTTACATGTGTTTTATGAAAATTATTTTTTTGTTTTATTCCTTGCTTGAAGGATTTCGTACTAGTTAACAAAACTTTCCATTTAACTAGCTATGGTATTCTTCATTTTGGTAGAGTTTTTCAAACTAAGCTTATTTTCAAATCTATTTTTGAAAACCCCTACCATCCACGGGAGGTTGGATGGGAGTCCATGCCTTATATGTTATATTGAAAATCATTTTAAACTTGTGCATGAGATGGGAGGTATAGTAATATGATGTATACACTTGAACCTATTGTTATGTCAATTGGTATCATTGAACACTTTCAATTGGTATCATTTTGATCTTTTTGTATACTCATATATTTATTGTGTATGTATATTTTCAATTGGTATCATCTATTGGTGATTGGTACTCATTCTATTTCATACACATATACTTGTTTTAGTTGTACCTACTATATTCTTATATCTTAGAGCACAAATAGTTGTTTATGCTAGAGCTTGAGTTTCAATTTTTATTTCAATTGATTTAGTTTTCAATTGATATCTTATTTCAAGCCTATGCATGTGTTTTGTTTGTACTTCATAAAGGGGGAGAAAATTCGATTTTCATATTTCAATTGGTATTTGTATTTTCACTCCCTTACTTTATGATAGAAAATAGTCATTTCATTTGATATCATATACTTAAAAAGAAAAATACTATCTTTTGATTTCAAGATGTCTTGTGTTTTAAATTGGTATCTAAAAATTTCTTTAAAGTAAAATTCAAAAAAAATTTTGATTTATATTTCTTATATGCAAGGAGAGCTTAACATCTCTTCATATAGATTCATGTTGAGTGTATTGTGTATTGAAGAGCTTAACATCTCTTCTTTATGTGGTACACGTGTGTAGGGGGAGCTTCACATCTCCTCTTATTCATTACATAATGAGTGTTATGTGAATTAGGGCTTAACATCCCTCTTTCATGTAATGTATATGTGTAGGGAAGCTAACTTAGCGTCTTCCTCTTCATGAATGTATATAGCATATAACATTAATTGATTTTTTGTTTATTGGTATCAAGATGCTTCATTGACATATTTTCAATTGATATCATGTTTTTAAAGTCACCCCTTGTTGACTTTGTTTTGTTTTAGACAAAAAGGGGGAGAACATTGTTTTTATTGTTTTGATTGACATAAAAGGGGAAGTAAGATTTTTTACCCCTCATTATATTTATGGTTTTGATATATGTTTACCCTTTGTTGATGATTGACAAAAAGGAGGAGAAAGATTTGAGTTTGATATATGCATAGTTATGTTTTTGCATATATTAAGTTTAATATAGTTTAATGTATGTTATGTTAATTGGTATCTAGAGCATGTTTTGTTTTTGAACATTGCATTGGTATCTAGAACCTTTATTGTTTATGCATATTTTTGCATTCATGTTTATGAGCTTCATTGTCATATATCATTATTTATGTCTATGCATGAGTTAAGGGGGAGCTTCTTTGAAGCTTAACTTTAATCCATGCATATATAACTCCATGAGTTTTGTCATCATCAAAAAGGGGGAGATTGTTGGCCCAAAGGCCTTCCACCCTAGTTTTGATGATGATTAACTCATGTAGTTATGTTTACTAATAATCTTGTGTTGTTTAAGTTTCAGATCATTAACCAAGATATTAGTTGGTGATTAGCTTCAACAAAGAGTTTAGAAGCTTTTCATGATGAATCCAGGGCCAAAGCTTCAAGATCACACTTTGCCTAGCCCATGGATGGAGTTTTGGAGCAAGTCTACTTGAAGATGAAGATCATCAAGAAGACTTAGGTATCTTAGTTTAGATAGTGTGTTTAGATCCTTTGTAAAGCTTAGTATAGTTGATATGCTCAAGTGCACAATACACACACGTTTCATGATTTGAATTTTGGTTTTCATGAATAGTAGATCAAAACAAGTTTACTTTATTCCTATGTATATTAGATATGTTCTAGATATACATTCATGCTTTAAACTTGCTAGACAAACTTATTTTGATATTGCTATTCATGTGTTGAAAAATCAAGTTTTGAAAAATACAAGTTTTGGTTTTTGATAAAATTAGCAAGACACAAAAATGAATTGATATGTTGATATATTGTCTTGAAATTTTTATCACATGTTTATGTTTCAATGTAAAATGATAAAACAAGTTTTATGGAATTTTCAGAAAAGATAAAAGATTTTTCAAAAAATATTTTAACATGTTTTTCTGACCCAGATTTCTGTTCCAGGCTTCAACCAGTCGACTAGTCAACCTGACCTAGTCGACTTGGGTGAAGTCGGTCGACCGGGACGGTCGACCGACGTGCACAAATCTGTGCACATTTGGCAGCTTTGGGACGGTCGACCCGGACGGTCGACCGGATTGAGAGCAGTGCTCTCTGTTTGTTTGGGTCGACCGGGCCGGTCGACCGTGGTTGCCCAACGGTCATATTTCCGACCGTTGGCGGTCGACCGGGCCGGTCGACCGTTGCCTGTCAGAGCTGCCAGCTCAGCTCTAACGGCTAGTTTTTCTGTTTGGCCTATATAAACCCCATCTCTTTGTGTTTTTGGCCAGTTTTTTAGAGCAAATTTTTCCTGACTTCTTCAGTGTTTTCAAAGAGTTTTCAAAAGAGTTTTAAGTGCCAAAGATCAATCTTAATTGTTTTTAAGTGTTTTGTTATTTTCAAAGAAAACAAGTTTTTGGGAATTGATTTCTTGTTCTTTATCTCCATATCATTTTGGTATTTTCGCAAGAGATTTTCTTTGATCAAAACACTTGTGTTTTCCACACTTGAGCTATATCTTCTATCCTATTCTATTAGGATCTTGTATTTGTGAAAAAAGGAAAGAGGTTTGTGGTTGAGATATACCACTTGTTGTAAACCCTTGATTTCTTGGTTGCTCCCTCTTTGGTAGAGGTTGAGGTTGTTGTATTGGGTTGGAGTTTGCTCCCTCTTTGGTAGAGGTTGAGCCTTGTGGTTTGCTCCCTCTTGTGAGAGGTGGAGATTTGGTTGTAAACCCTCTTCGGTAGAGGTGTTGGTTGTTGGCTTACCCCTCGGTTGTGAGGTGGTTGTTTGAGAGAGGATTTAGGTACTCCTAGTGTTGTAACAAATCCTTCTCGGTGAAGGTTCCCTCGGTGGGAGTCCTCGGTGGACGTTGATAGTGGATTGGAAATCCTACACGGTGGTGTAGGCGGGGATGTAGAGCAAGGTGCTCGAACCTCGAAACAAATCTTGGTGTTTGCGTTTTGATCCATTGTCTCTCTAACTCTCTCTCTTATAATTGTGCAAAGCATCATTCATATCATCATACCATATTTGCTTGTGTTGAGCATAATTCATATTGCCATATCATATCTATTTGCTTGTGTTGCCTTGCATATATTCATATTGCCTATTCATCTTATATGCTTGGTTGTTTGTGTGTGCCTCACTTGTACCTAATCAACAAGAGCTTCACATAGCACCTCAACCCATTCAAGGGGAATCAAGAGGAGTTAGTCCAGAGCCCTTCACGGGGAATTCGGCTACACTTGTTGATTGTACTAAGTGTGTTGCAAGATTTGCATTAGCTTCCGCATTTAGTGCACTTAGTTTTGCATTTAGTTCTAGATTAGCACTTACACCTATTCACCCCCCTCTAGGTGTTTTTCAATAACATACATATACATTCGATAAATGTTTGAAATATTTTTCTTATTAAACTTTTTTATATGTTACCTGAAAGATAAACATTAAAATGATACCAATCATTTATAAGATCAAAGAATTAACCTTTAGGAATCCAAACCCAATTTGAATTTGGTTTCCATCTGTTAGTATACATATAATTGCATGAATTACATATAGAATGTATATATGAAGCAATATAAGTATTTTTATCAACAATGCTTAAATATTTAGGATCCATATGAACTTATTCTTAATTCTTTTTGAAATAATATCAGTATTTCTTTTCACAAAAGGATTATATGGATTATGATTCTTTTTACAAATATGCATAGATTTTCCACTTTGATTTAAGAATCCAAGACCATAATGATTATATGACATCTTTTGATATGATAACAAATTATTTAACTTTTCTTTTCCTTGATTAAATTTAGTCACATTTTTCAAAATCTCTTCATACTTCATTTTGAAACTTGATATGGCTTTATTTAAAACAGTAATTCTTTCATTTAAAGACAAAGTTTCTTTTTAAGCATCTATAAAATTCTCACTATCCTTTTTCAATAATGATATCACTTTTTCAAAATCATCTTTTTGAGAATTTATAGAAGAAATTTGAGAAACATAGCATGAATTTTCTATGAAAAGTTTTTCATTTTCCTTTGACAAAACTTTATTCTTTATCTTTTTATTCTTAAGATCATTGTATAATTCATGAAATGCATCTAAGAGTTCAGTATATTGTACCTCATCTTCTTCTTGAGCCATGAAACAAATGTTGGCATGTTCAGTGGCTTCTTCTTCGTCAGAGGAAGAGGAATCACTATTTTCCCATGATGCTTGATAGTCTTTCTTCTTTTTGAACTTTTTGCTCTTAAATTTACCTCTGTTTTTTAGCAATAGGCAATCCTTCTTCATATGAGTTGTTTTATTACAATTAAAATATTTAAACTTACATTGCTTCAAGAACTTTCTGAACTTTCTTGAGAGCATTGCCATCTCCTCTTCATCGTCATCTGAATTGTCCGTATCTGAGGATGCACGTTCTTTCTTCTTTCTTCTTTGTTCTTTGAGAAAGGTTGTTGTTCATCCTTTTTTCTGTCTTCTAGTTGTACTTCATATGCCATTAAATTACCAATGAGGTTTTCTAATACATAGTGGAGAGATCATTTACTTCTTCGATTACAGTTGTCTTCTTCTCCCAATCTGATGTTAGTGCACGAAGGATCTTGCGAACTTTTTTGACTTAGGTGTATTCCTTTCTAAGGGATGCTAAGGAATTTATTATGTCGGTGAACCTTGTAATCATTTCTGAGATGATTTCATTCTCCTTCATTTTGAATAGTTTAAACCTGTGGGTAAGAATAGAATTTTAGATTCTTTAACCTTATTTGTGCCTTCATGTATTACCTGTAGAGTGTGCCATATTTGATTTGCAGATGTGGCTGTTGACACACGATTGAATTCTTCTTTGGTTAAGGCACAGAATAATTCATTCATCGCTTTGGCATCAAGGTTCGCATTCTTCTTTTGATCATCACTCCAAGCACTGTAATTGGTAGTTGGTTTGGTGTACGCTGCTTCTACTACATTCCATAATTCGTAGTTGAGCGATTGCAAGTAAATCTTCATTCTACACTTTCAGTATTTGTAGTTCGATCGATCAAATAGTGGTGGACGTTGTGTAGAATGTCCTTCTCTGAATTGCGATGAAGGAAACTCCGTTGCCATCCTTGTAGGTTGTTGACTGGGTATCTCTGAATTGCAATGAAGGAAACTCCGTTGTTATCCTTGTAGGTTGTTGACTGGGTATGCAGGGCTCGGATAGAGTATGCCGGGCCGGGCTTTGATACCAATTGTTGGTCCCGAAATGATACCAATTGTAGGATCTAAAATAAGTCAACACAAATACTAAAACAAAAGATGATTAGCGTTAAAATATAAACTTGCACAAAAGGAAATAAATCTCAGAAAAGAAAGCAAACACAAGAGATTTATCCTGATTCGGTCTTCTTGACCTACATCCAGTCCCTAGGCCACCCGCTTGAGATTTTCCTTTAACCTTTGATTTTGTACACCTAAAATCAAAACCTTGTATACCACTTGACAAATCCCCTTTTCCAAATGTATACAACTCTTCTTACAACAAAGAAGGCACAACACCATGTACAACCTCTCTTCAACCCGAAGACGTTCTTGTACAATCTTTCTCTTTGAGTGATTACAAACAATCCTATAAGCCTTGAATCTGTATGTTTTCGTGAACAAGAACTCTTATAGGTGGACTCTCAGAAATCTTCACTAAAGGATTAGAATTTGAGTGAAGAATTGAAAGTGAAAACAGTTTTCTGAAAAATAGATTTTTGAACAGAGTTTTTGGTAGAAAACTAGTATTTTTAATTGGTTTTTTAGCCTAGGACAACATCTCTATTTATAGCTGAAATCTATGATCAGTTAAGGTAGTTATCAGGACAAATTTGAATATTGAAACGTTGGATAAAACATCAGAAATCAGAAACTGTCTAACAGTCAGAAACTGACATTAATCGCCTTGAGTCTATGGGTTAGTCAACTAGAAGAATAATTTTTGCCTATATTAGTCGACTAATAAAGGGGAAAGTCGACTAGGGAATGGCTGATACAAAAGTCATGTTTCTGAAAACTGAATATAGTCGACTAGTAGAAGGTATAAGTCGACTAAGCTATATATTAGTCGACTATAAAGACTTATAAGTTGACTAATAGTGCATACAGATCAGAAACAGAAGTTGGTATGCATCTTTGGCAAAGGCTAATTCGACTATAATAAGGAGTTAGTCGACTATAGCTGTTATAAGTCGACTAATCAAATGTATAAGTCGACTACAAGGGCTTATGATGTGTGTGTGCATTCAAGGCTTTTAACATTCTAATAAATATTACAATACACATCCATAACCATTATTCTTGGGAAGTCTTGAGCATGTAGAACTCTTGTATAAACTTGTGAGATAAAGCTCCAATGAAATGGCTTCACAAATGTATCATCAGAATCAAGTTCCAACAGTCTGGTGTGATTATACGGGTGGGTGTGTTGTATTCTGTGGACATGTCTTGACTTGAACCGAACTGATATATTATAATGCTTGTAATAGTATAGAACAACTCGTGAAGGTATCTTTGTATCGACTCTGGGTTTCTGCCCACTCCCAAGATGGCTACCTAATTGGTTTCAGTCCTGTACCCTGATGGGTTTCGTGGTAGCTACCGAGAGTGTGCTTAGACCCCGAGCGTACTTTGGTCCCAGGCTCTCTACTCAGCCTTCAGGCTTCACTACTACACGATAGATTAGATATTATAATGATAAAGTATGCTCGTGTGGTACTAACATGGCAGGTACTCTTGTACCGACTCTGGATTTTTGCCTACTCCCGTGATGGCTACCCAATTGGTTTTAGGCAAGTACCTTTATGGGTTTCGTGGTAGCTACCGAGAATGTGCTCAGACCCCGAGCGTACTTTAGTCTCCGGGCTTCGCCAACTTCCTCGAAAGAGGAGTACGCTTAGACCATCAGGTCTTTCAGTTCCGTTTAGTGGGCATGCGTAGCGCTCAGCATTTTATTCACTAAATTCACCTAGGCCAGATACTGCTAGATTTCTACTCGCACTTTAAGCCGAGTCGTCCCGGTAACCTCGCCAAGCGCTTTAATGATTAAACATTGTTCGCTGTCTGTGCCTTCAGCTCGCTCAGCTCTGCTTGATTGTTGTAACGCGTCGATCCGGAGGGTACGGAGACGTTACTGCGACGTATATATGCAGGTTGGAAATATCCACACGTATATACGCTAAGCATCAGTACAGGCAAGAATCAGAGTATGGAAGCACAGTGGTAATACACAATCCAGCAATAATAGTACAAGTATACAGTTATCACAAGGCATGATATAATATCTCAAGAATATATGATCACTAAGAAGCACAAAAATAGGATGTACAATATGAAATACGGGAAAGTACTCACGAGTAGCAAGATGAGAATCTCGCGAGCCGATCAAGGAGAGGCTGGAAAAGGAGAGTCCGGATGGGCAACTGCTAATCCACGCTCCCGCTGCGCCACACTGATCAGGTACAGCAAGGCCGTCACGGTCCAGTCCCTAGGATCTGGACATGAGGATCCAGGGTTGTTAGCAACCCCAGCGAATACATATGATAAAGCCAAATGGCGGACATAATAAGCAAACGTGTACATGATCAAGTGATGTGGTCCAGGCATGCAGGTACAAGAAATGACAAGTAACATAAAGGAAATGACAGTAAATCCGAGATCAAGTAAATACATGTATATCAATAAGTCAGAATCGGAAACATGCATGGAAACGGTATAGAGAGCATAGGTACACATAAGCATGCGACAAATATATTAAACATGTGATAAATACACTAAACACGCGCTAAATATAAGTATGGACAAAACTAGTTGTATAAGCTCAGATTATGGATTCATGGGGTTGATACGTCGAGGGGATAATCCAAACAAGGAAACCCTCATCTATATACCACATATCTGATGTCACCATCATTTGAGTTCATACAACTTGAGTTGCCCTCAGGGTAACAGAACTAGAGTGTGTCTGGAGTAATCAGGGTATCACAGAGGTCATGTGTTATAAAACAGGGGTCAACTCAGGGTATAACTGGAATATAAAGGTGTTGCATTTTAATTTATCCAATAATAATAATTAGTACCGTTTGATATTTCAATCGCCTCCCTACCAGCGCCTCACATCACCGATAGTCCATACTAGAGTTCGCACTCTGTAGAACTTACCCGAGTCTGATATGTAAGTAACAGGACCCGAACAAAGGAGAGACCAAATATCACACGTTCCTAATATTATTACTGTTTCTTATGTTCTTATGTTATTCTTGTCCCTTTTCCACCGGCGTCCTACAACACCGACAGTTCACGCTGGAGCCCGTACTTCCAGTAGAACTCATCCCAACTCCAATACGCGGGTACCATTATTCGAATAGGGAGAGACCAAATAACACATGCTCCAGGAGTTATCATTGTACAGGTATGTGTGTGTGTGTGTTAATAGGCACTGAGAATGCTTATCACGCTAACACCAGGCGGTACAGGCAGGAGGGAGAAAGTAGCCCAACAGATTCAAGAGGTGGCCCCCACAATTCAAGAGGTGGCCCCCACCACGTGTGTGGTGTGGCACTTTGCTCCATGTGGCACTTTGCTCTGAGGGTTGATAAAGGAGGTAGCCCCACAGATTTAAGAGGTGGCCCCCACAGATTCAAGAGGTGCCCCCACCACGTGTGTGGTGTGACACTTTGCTCTGTGTGGCACTTTGCTTTGTGTGGGGAATGGATTCTAGAGGTGGCCCCCACGGATTCAAGAGGTGGCCCCCACCACGTGTGTTATGTGGCACTTTGCTCCGTGTGGCACTTAGTTCCATTCAGGAACCACCGGACGCTAGCACGATTGTGGGATACATCCTCGTCATCCCGACACCAGGCATGCTCTGCCGGACGCCAGAATGACTGTGCTATTAACAAGAGTATGAGTACAGGAGATAAAGGAGTACAAGAGTACAGGAGATACAGGAGTACATGAGTACAGGAGATACAGGAGTGCCAAATGTCTGGTAATAATATAATATCATGCATATGCCAGGTAATACAGGTGTCAGGTGTCAAGTATAACATGTCAAATATAGCATGGCAAGTACCGGTGTCGGGTATCATATGTCAAATATAGCATGGCAAGTATCGGTGTCAGATATCATGTAATAAGTATAGCATGGCAAGTACCGGTGCAGGGTATCTGTGTCAAATATAGCATGGCAAGTACCGGTGTCAGGAATCATAGGTCAAATATGGCATGGCAAGTACCGGTGTCAGGTATCATATGTCAAGTATAGCATGGCAAGTACCGGTATCGGGTATCATGTGTCAAATATAGCATGGCAAGTATCGGTGTCGGGTATAATGGGTCAAATATAGCATGGCAAGTATCGAGTATAACATATCAGTGTCAGTGTTATACATATCAACTTACATATCATGTATAAAAAGCAGGATAACAGTTATTAGACATGGAATGATGGTAATAGAACATGAAATATCAAAAGGACTGTACTCGCATAATGATAAAATAGATGCATGTTCAAAAGAAACTGTACTCGCATAATGATAAAATAGATGCATGTTCAAAAGAAACTGTATTCGCATAATGATAAAATAGATGCATGTTCAAAAGAAATTGTACTCGCATAATGATAAAATAGATGCATGTTCAAAAGAAACTGTACTCGCCTCAATACCGGAACGCAATACCGAGTAATATCCGGGAAATTTACGAACACCACGTTCAAGACAACTATCCAAATAAATATATATAATAATATAATAATATATATAAATATATTTTTGAGAGAATAAGAAACGAGAGAGAGAAAAAGAGTTTTAGAGAGAGAAAGAGGGGTTCTAGAGAGAGAATGAGAATAGTAGAGGGAGAGAGTAGAGAGAGGGAGAGAGGAACTAGGGTAGAGAGAGAGATGAGAGAGAGAGAGAGAAGAAGGGGGCGCAGCCCCCTTGCCCTCGCACAGCCTAGGCCGGCGGCCTGGACTGGCTCTGCCGCCCCCTGGCTGCGGCCAGGGAGGCGCAGGGCACTGCGCCGGCCGCCGTGGCCGGCGCAGGCTGGGGTGGCCGCCGGCCACCCCAAAAGAGAGGGGGAGGACAGGGAGAAAAGAGAAAAAAGAGAGGGGGGAGAAATCTGAGAGAGAGAAGGGAGAGGGGGGAAACTGGCCCCCTCTTCGGCCAGTGGCCACCGGCAGCGACCCTGGCCGCCGGCGTGGCCAACAGAGAGAAAGGGAGAAAGAGAGAGAGGGAAAAAGAGAGAGGGAGGGGGCTGTCGCCCCCTCCACGCTCGCGCACAGGGGGCCAGGAGGCCCCCTGGCCGCGCCCAGCCGCCGACGGCGCGCAGCCCCCACAGGGGCGCCGGAACGAGGAGGAGAGGGGTGGTCTCATCAGGCGCCAGGGAGGAAAACAGAAAAAGAAGAAGGGAAAAAGAAAAAGGAAAAGGAAAAGAAAAAAGAAAAAAGAATGATTGAAAAGAAAGGGGAAAGATAGTTTATTTAAAAGGAAATTTGATGGTACTGGTGATGGGATTGACAGGTGATGTGATGGGGGATGGGCTGTGTCAGGGTTGACTTTGGGGAGGAAAGGAAAAAGAAATGGAGAAAGAGAAGGAGAGAATAATATTATTAAAATAGTGTAAAAATTTGACTATTTCTGAATCGCTTAAAAAAATTCTCAAAAATAGAAAATTTTATTTTAAGATACCCGGTGAAATCAGATTCGAGAAATTCACTAGTTTTTAAATTAAAAATCTTAGAATCTTCCGACGATACCAGTCGACACCAAAATCGGTGGATTTTCGATAAATTTTGAAAATCTCAAAAAATGCTTTTAGTTAGAAAATAAGATTCTAAGAGGTAATGTGAAAGCCGTTTCTAAAAATTCAACTCCATTTGAAAACTAAAAATCTGGGAATCAGTCAGCGATGCCAACCGACACCGGTTTTGGAGATTTTGCAGAAAAATTCTGAAAAATTTCAGAAAATAATAAAAAATCTAAAATATTAGAAAAGATATTTGAAACTAAAATCGATCAAATTGGACTAGCAGAAAGGCCAAATCGAACAATACACTAGGATCGGGCTCCCGGTCAGACTAGGGCTGACTCCGAGTCCACGAATCCAGATCTAATACAAAACAATCACATTAACAATCATAAAATAAAAAATACAAAACTAAATCAAAGAAATATGATAGAAAAATCAAAATACGTATCTAAGTACGTATTCCAGGAACAAGGTGTTACAATTATGCTCAGCTATAACTCTATCACTTGCCATGTACATGCTTGTTATGTTAACACTTGATATACACCTGTCTGTATCACTTAATAATTGATATGCTATCACCTGACACCCGACATGCTACTACTTGACATCTGCTCATGTTATATCACCTGCCCCCCTGTTATGACATGACTTATCACTTGTCACCTGCCGGATCACTTGTCATTGTCATGTTAAAACCTGACACCAGTTATGATTAACTTTTAACTCATGATTATCATATTACGGGAATGTAGTACCTGATCTCTTATTTTGTACTCCCGTTATGTTTGTTATGAACTCCCGTTATGCCTGTTATGCACTCCTGTTATGATCAGTTATGTTCCTACTCATTCGCATAATCTGATAATTATGTTTAATAAGCTATAAAAAGGACAACTTACACGGGGAATGGGAGGAAGTGATGGGTACCGGTATGATGCCTTGCTTATAATAGCGGAATACTAAAATTGACGTTTCGTGTTAGGGGGATTTCAGGCCCCCAGAAGATGCGTGTTAGGAAGATTTTAGGCCTCCAATGGTTGTGTCCCGGGCGGACGTGAACTATTATAAATATAAGCTATCAGTTCTTCATCAGCTTCCAATAACCAACCCCGACTTACTTATATATAGATGCATGTGTGTTGAGATGTACATCAGGACACATACCTAGATATATGGGTCAGACAAGCATAATAATCAGACACCAAGATAATAACCTATTGTGTTGCTTTGCATTACCACTGGTTTCACCTTATTTTGCTTCCATTGAATTTTACTTCGGATTACCTATTTTATTAATCATTATTATATATCATTTTTACCACTCATTACTTGATGTCTCACTCATGTCTAGTGTGCTTGTGCCCACGACACGATATTCGATACATGCTCTTTTGCTTCAGATTTATCAATACATGTGTGCCTGTCCATGCACGCCATTTGGCATTCGTATCATCACTCGTTGGGTTGCATTTGACAACCCTAGATTTGTATATCCAGATTTTTGGAGCATGGAGCGTAGCAGAACCTTCTAAGGAGATCAGAGTGGCGCAACGGAAGTGTGGTTGACACCCGTAGCCCTTTCCTCCCAGCCCTTCTCCTGATCGGCTCTCGAGACTCCTCTTCTTGCTTGTGAGCACCTTTCAGCTTTTGATTATGTACATTTCCTTGTAAATCACACTTTTATCCTTTGAAGATGTAATATTCTTGTAATATTGTGTCACTCTCTGTGAAAACTATGTATTTGTACTTTTATGTTAGAGTGTATAATGCGCCACGTACTTCTGAACTCTGATTCTTGTCTGTACTGATACTTAGCGTATATATGTGAGGGTATTTTTGACCAACGAATATATGTCACAGTAACGTCTCCATAATCACGGGATCGGGGCACTACAGGTTTAAAAAAGGGTTTTAAATATTGTTTTGAGAAAATACATGAAAATTTTAATCTATTCAAAAGAGAAAAATTTCTAGTTTTCGTACTTCAAGTGCTCTCATCTCCGAGCCAATTTCTGTAAGTTTTCAGCTCTTAAATTTATTCATTTTAACTGAATTTTCTCTCACTTCTTGAGAAATATTTCACATCATATACTGTAGGAAGTTGTAAGAGAGCTTGTTTGTCATCTTTGTGGTCACCAAGAGCTTGTAAACCTCATTGGCTTTGTGCTCCCTCATATGTAGAGGATTGAGAGTTGGAGTTGTGTACTCCGGCCTTGTGTAGACCATTGTAGCTCCTTTGTGGAGGCTCCTTTGTGAAAAAATCCTTAGTGGATAATGAAATCCTTCATGCGTTGAAGGTGGGGGCGTAGAGCTTTGTGCTTGAACCTCAAAACAAATCTCTTGTATTTGTGATTGCTTTCTCTCTTGCTCTTACTGTATTACTATTGTTTGCCCTTGTGTTTTTGTTTCTCGTGTACTTTCTATTCATTACTTGCATCATATTCATCAGTCTTACTTATCGGTTTCACTCATCTCAATAAGAAGGCAATTAAGCACCTCAACTCCTAATCTTGAGTAATATAGAGGAGAAGTTCTAGAGCCCTTCATGGGGAATCCGGCTTCACTTCTTATTTTGAGTTGACCATTTGCATCATTCATTTTAATTCTGCATTGTTTGCCATTAGATTAGCATTTCACCATTCATCCCTCTCTAGGTGTACTTGCACAGGGTCAGTCCAGTTAAAGTAGTTCCCAAGAAGGGAGGGATAACTATGGTAAAGAATGATAATAATGAATTGATTCTCACTAGAACAACCACAGGATGGAGATGGATTATCGAAAACTGAATCAGGCTGCTAGGAAGGACCATTTTTCCTTATCTTTCCTTGATTAAATCTAGAGACTCACAGGACATGCATTTTACTATTTCTTAGATGGGTATTGGGGATATAACAAATTGCTATAGCCCTGGAAGGCTAAGAGAAAACCACTTTTACATGCCCTTATGAAACTTTTGCATATAAGAGAATGCTCTTTGGTTTAATAATTCACCCACCACTTTTCAAAGATGTATGCTAGCAATATTTGATAATATGGTTGAGAAATTCATTGAAGTTTTTATGGATTATTTTTCTGTTTTTAGTTCCTCTTTGATACATGCTTAGCTAACTTGAAACTTGTCTTACAAGGTTGTGAGGAAACAAATATAGTGCTCAATGGGAGAAGTGCCATTTCATAGTCTGAGTAGGAATCGTACTTGGGCATAGAATTTCACAAAAAGGGATAGGGGTGGACAAAGCAAAAGTCGAGTTTACAGAAAAACTGCCACTTTCAACGAATATAAAAGCCATTCAAGTTTTCTCGGTCATGCAGGCTTCTACCACCACTTTATAAGGGAATTTTCTAAAATTGCAAAACCTTTAAGTAATTTATTGATGAAAGATATATGTTTAATTTTCCTTATGATTGTTTGCAGGCATTCAAGACACGTAAGGAGAAGCTTACAACTGCACCAATCATTGTTGCCAAAAATTAGAGTTTTCCTTTTGAAATTATGGATGATATAAGTGATTTTGCTATAGGAGTTGTATTAGGGCAAAGAAGAGGCAAATATTTTCAAGTGATTTACTATGCAAGCCGTACATTGAATGATGCCTAGCAGAATTATACCACAACAGAAAAAGAACTACTTGCAGTAGTTTTCTCCTTTGATAAATTCTATTCGTATTTAATTTGGGCAAAGATAATTATGTGTATGGATCACTCAGCTCTCAAGTACCTACTGAAAAAGAACGATGCCAAGCCAAGATTGATAAGAGGGATATTATTACTTCAAGAGTTTGATTTGGAGATAAGAGACAAAAGGGTGTGGAGAATCTTGTCACCAACCATCTTTCAAGGATTGAATACAACGGAGAAGAACAACCAATGAAAAGACCAATAGATGATTCTTTTTTTGATGAGTCTCTACATGCTCTGGAGATGGCAAATACACGATGATAAGATCAAAGATAGTCTAACTAATGATTATAACTTAAAGCGCTTCTTGGGAGATAACCAAAACTTTCTAACTTAGCTTTCTTTTATTTTTATTTTATAAATTTTTGTCAATATTCCTCAACTTGTACTGATTGTATTGTTTTCAATTGAGAAATATTTCACATCATATACCGTAGGAAGTTGTAAGAGAGCTTGTTTGTCATCTTTGTGGTCACCAAGAGCTTGTAAACCTCATTGGCTTTGTGCTGCCTCATATGTAGAGGATTGAGAGTTGGAGTTGTGTACTCCGGCCTTGTGTAGACCATTGTAGCTCCTTTGTGGAGGCTCCTTTGTGAAAAAATCCTTAGTGGATAATGAAATCCTTCACGCGTTGAAGGTGGGGGCGTAGAGCTTTGTGCTTGAACCTCAAAACAAATCTCTTGTATTTGCGATTGCTTTCTCTCTTGCTCTTACTGTATTACTATTGTTTGCCCTTGTGTTTTTGTTTCTCGTGTACTTTCTATTCATTACTTGCATCATATTCATCAGTCTTACTTATCGGTTTCACTCATCTCAATAAGAAGGCAATTAAGCACCTCAGCTCCTAATCTTGAGTAATATAGAGGAGAAGTTCTAGAGCCCTTCATGGGGAATCCGGCTTCACTTCTTATTTTGAGTTGACCATTTGCATCATTCATTTTAAATTCCGCATTGATTGCCATTAGATTAGCATTTCACCATTCATCCCTCTCTAGGTGTACTTGCACAGGGTCAGTCCAGTTAAAGTAGTTCCCAAGAAGGGAGGCATAACTATGGTAAAGAATGATAATAATGAATTGATTCTCACTAGAACAACCACAGGATGGAGATGGATTATCGAAAACTGAATCAGGCTGCTAGGAAGGACCATTTTTCCTTATCTTTCCTTGATCAAATCTAGAGACTCACAGGACATGCATTTTACTATTTCTTAGATGGGTATTGGGATGTAACAAATTGCTATAGCCCTGGAAGGCTAAGAGAAAACCACTTTTACATGCCCTTATGAAACTTTTGCATATAAGAGAATGCTCTTTGGTTTAATAATTCACCCACCACTTTTCAAAGATGTATGCTAGCAATATTTGATGATATGGTTGAGAAATTCATTGGAGTTTTTATGGATTATTTTTCTGTTTTTAGTTCCTCTTTGATACATGCTTAGCTAACTTGAAACTTGTCTTACAAGGTTGTGAGGAAACAAATATAGTGCTCAATTGGGAGAAGTGTCATTTCATAGTCTGAGTAGGAATCGTACTTGGGCATAGAATTTCACAAAAAGGATAGGGGTGGACAAAGCAAAAGTCGAGTTTACAGAAAAACTGCCACTTTCAATGAATAT